>JACEFZ010000737.1:370000-534918 GCA_014155875.1 Cepaea nemoralis
TTTTGTCAGTTGTCACTAAGGTGCAAAGTTTATTTCTCCCCACAACGTGGCCGAAAAATCTTGACTGTCTACGTCTGATGTCTCACTCAACTCGATCTATGGGAAATAAATTTAAAATAGGAACATGCAACGTTAGGACATTAAATGAGTTCGGAAAGTTGAACAATGTGATAAGAGAAATGGAAAATGAATAGCTTAGACATAAGTGAGATGAGATGGAAGGGGTCGGGAAACAATTATAGCCGACAAACACGCAATAAGTTATTCTGGAGGGGATACACACGAAAAAGGAGTAAGAGTGATATTTGATGAAATAACAGCCAAGTCAATTAATGGTTACAGGTGTATTTAAGATAAAGTTTTTATGGTAAAATTAAAACCAATAAACATAAATATTATACACGCAAGTAGTATATGGCGTGCACTTGCCACATGATTGGAGGGTAAACTGGTAGGGTAATTTGGGTTTATGAAGGAAATACGGGGAAAATGTCGACTCGGTGAATTTTCTTTTTTGTGGGGTGAAACGGCGTGTGGGAACTTTTTTTCGTGGGAACGAAATTTTTGGCGCTGCCTGGTGGGGAAGTAATTAAGGTAAAATGTTCTGGAAAGCGAGGTTGTGAGATGAGTGGTAGTACTTAAAGAGAGGGCACGGATGAGGGAGGGGTATATGTTGGTGTAGACATAATGTGTATGGTGATAAACAAAGGGTGTGATGGGTCGTGGTTATACTCGATGAAATAAGAGGTGGTTACTAAAAAATTATATACTGAACAAAAAGAGAGGTGTAGGAGTCTGACACAGTAAAACACAGAGACAAAAGTAAAAACAAAAAAGTAATATATTCAAGTGTTTTTATTGGTATACAACATCAAACTACTCTTAAAAAAAGGTTTACGACCCATACATTAAAAAAGGAGTACGACCCCTAAAGGGGATCAGTTGGTTATTATAGATAGATGAGTGGTCCTATAGAGGTCTGTCGTGCCTGTGGATAATAATAGAAGGTGAATGGAAACGAATAGTAAAATCACCTATGAATTAATCGATGGTAATTATTACTAGTGGGGGAATGGGTTCAATAATGAAACAATCAGGGTCGTGTATTACGAAGGCATTCTCCCTTCTTAGGGATAAAAGAGGCCGCCGGGGTGGTGTTATAGAGGGGTCTGGTAAAACTAAGGTGTTGGCTCGCCGTAGACTGGGAGGGGACGGTTGAGGTGGAGAAGACTGGTGGGGTGGTGTGGTATTAATAATATAGGGAGGGGTTGGTGATCTAACTCTGACTGGGTGGGGTGGGGTGATGTATGGAGGACTCCATCTTAGCAGTAGTGGTGAGGGTGGGGGTGTCAGTGGTTGCTGTCGCCGACGGTGCCTGCGGGCCCGCAGAACACGACGTCTGAAGAAAGGAAAGGCTATCCTGATCAGCTCCTCAGTTGTCAATACGACTCGCATCACATCCCCGAGATGGGCGTCGACAACCTCTCTGAAACTATGACCCATACACGTATGAGCCAGCTGATTGGGCTGGTCCTCCAGGCAACCAACACAGTAGGTCATGATATTTGTCTCCAGCTCCGTGATGGCAGCCTCAATAGTGTCACGAGGATTCATTGTCTGTAACAACCAGACATATATAGCTATACTTGACTATACAGATATGATAATTAAACAAGTATATAGGTGGTAAGAGAACAAGAAGAACAGTAACCACTACATCACCCTGGTAGTACTACATGTAAATAAAAAAAAACAAAAAAACTCAGCAGTTTTTTGTATCACAACATGGAAACCCCACCCTTTTTAACCAATTAATGGGGTGAGAGGGGTGATGAGGTCACAAACTGATGTTTCTTTTTTTTGATAGGATCTTTTACCACGTGTTCAGGGTTATGAGAACTAAAAAAGAGTTGACGAATACACATTGCCAAGTCAGCAGATGTGGTACCGTGTGCACAAACCAGACAGTGTATAAATACTAGGCGTCCCTTGTAAGCAACTACTCTGTCCTTGGCGTCTAGAAGTATCGTTCTCTGACAACCAGGCACTATGTGGCAAGACAAATACGGTAAGTTGGTGATTGATAAATCTATCATATAGTCGTTATGTGTCTCCAAGTACCTTAATATTATAAACCTATTATAATACAATAGTATATGGTGCTAAACATATATACCTTAAGAGACAAGTCACTTTTTCATATAGTATACTAGGTTGTGCCGGAGTGAAATAGTGCTGATAGCTAGAGCATAAGGGTATAATGGTAGCATATCACATACGAATTTTAGCGGAGAAGGTGAAAGTGTGTCCTGTAGAGTCTACATAACCGTTTTCGGTAGTAATATATGGTCTACATGGGCACATATCTGATATATAGTTATTATGTAAATTATGTATATCTATAAGGGTGTTATACTACCTTAATCTTATCTATGCTTGTTACAGATACGTATGCCCAAGAAAAACTAATAAAGGACCTATGGAGCCTACTAAGAGCAGAACCAAACAGTTATTGTATGGGGTGTCTTAATACCCCGCAAAATCAAGAAGCCGAGAATCCCTTCGCTCATTCTTGTGATGATGGTGAAGGTGGTAGCTTTGCGGACCTAGTAACGGTTCGACTACGGGATGTGTTAAAACAGCACTTCACTAAAGACGAAATAATTACATTAAGCCTGAGTAGAATTGAGGAGAGCATCATTGATTATAATCGTCAAAACGAAACTCCAGAACCATCCCCAGCCAGGAGTGAAAGATCAACGTCACCGACATCATTATCCTTCAGTCAATCCACACTGGTGGATGAGTATTAAACCTTTTCTAAACAAAGAAGAAAAATTTAGAGGGGTGATGATAGAAGCGAGGTTGCTAGATAGTACCTCATTGGTATTCTTTTTCTTTTTTTTCTCAGGCTGTGTTTCACACTGACCACAACGTACTATAACAGTCATATGAACACTACTGACATGAAGAGCACACGTCGTAATTGATCGCCCTAGTGGTAGTGCAAAGAAAAGACTGAATATCATCAAACACAACAAGAAAAGATGTCTACACCGCCACTAGACCAGTCTCTAGGTGTGGTAAGAGACGTGGTTACTAAAAATTATACACTGAACAAACAGAGGGCAGTCAAGAACAGTCTCAACAGATGTGCACATCCCGCTGGTGTACTCATTAAACATAACAACGCCGGAAAATGTGTTACTGTAACATTCGATAGCCCAAGGCACTATGAGTCATTCCGAGTCCAGATGTTTAGGTATTACAACAGACACCCCATCGAAACTAGACAAGACCAGACTGGGTCACCTGTGGAAGACGTGTTTACAACACCACTGGTGAAGATTCACTTATATCTCACGAAAAGAAAGCTGCTCGCCCAGGGACAGGTTGACAATATTACCACATGGTTAAAAATAGACTTTATCGACCTTGAGAAGCTCGCTACCACCAGTCATGAGTAGACAAAACAAACACCACGTCTGAGCCTACTGTGCATACTCGGTAACAGGCGTCAAACAGAGGGGTCAATGAACGCGTTATAGGTCGACTACTCATTGGTGCCTACGTACAAAACATGCCTAAACATGATTTGGGTCAGTTTGTGATATAGGTCGACTGGTTCTAGATATAACTCGTTGAAACCGGTTTAATCTGGCTGTTATGTACCCAATCAGTGGTATAAAAAGCCGAGGTTGGGCTCACTCGCTTATTATAAACTAAAGATGACTACAGACCGAACAAGTGTGCCTGCTAACTGGGTCTATATGACTCGAGGTGGCGAGAGTGTTAGACCAGTGGGTACTGGTACCAAGGCTGTGTTTGTCTCGTCGTACAGAGGTGCGACTACGTTGCATATAAGGAAATTTTTTGGTGAATCCGATATCAAGTTTCCGACTAAAATAGGGATGACACTTACTCGTCAAGAATATGAACAGATGATCGGTATGCAGAGTGAGATTCTAGCTGATTTTGATCGATTCACAACCAATCAAGGTAACCAACCCAAGCAAGTCAAACAAGTCAGTAATCAAGACAATTATAACACTAATCACCTCATCCAAATCAGTAATCAAGACAATCAAGTCAGTAACAGATGTGGTCAGACGATACCATATGACGATGCAGCTACCTCCTATGTCTATGATATTCAACAGGATACTACACCAGCGTATGTCTACGACACTCAGATTACAACCTTCAATAACCAAACAGGGGACCAGCAACCAACCTATGCCTATTCGGACAATCTTATACCACTGATCGACCCCCGAAAGAAGGCAACAAAGAGAAAAGGTCTATAGAACACAACACCATTAATCACTATTCATTTATGTGTATGAAGTAAAAAATAAAAATAAAAAAAAAAATAAATTTTAAAAAATGGTTTGTCTTTTTTGTTTTTAAAAATATACATGATGTCTCTTGATTATAGAGGTGTGTATTTGTCTGTATGTGTACTTGTCTGTATATGTCTGTGGTTGTGTTTACATGTGTGGCTGTGTGTGTGTGTGTGTGTGTGTGTGTGTGTGTGTGTGTGTGTGTTCATAAAAGTATTAAACTACTATGGTTCAGTGGAAAATACAAAATAGCAACTTACCAAATCACCTTGATCCAAGTTAATTGTACAACAAATCTGGTAGCAGTGCTGAGTACGTTCAGTTGTGGAAAATTCAACACCTCAGATGGCACTAAAAACGAATTGTTTCAAGTCGATGCTGAGTACGTTCAGTTGTGGAAAATTCAAACACCTCAGATGGTCCTAAAAACGAATTGTTTCAAGTCGATTGTAGAACACATAGATTCTACTATCTCAGAGTGAGTAGTCTTTGGTTGTGGAGACTCAGTTCCATAAACGAATTGCTTTTATACAGTTGTAAACGATACTAAGGTCATGTTCCCACCAGAACCAACAGGAAAACTTAGTCAGCAGAATACCACATAAGACATCTGCTGTCTGATGCAAACACGACCTCAGAGAAAAAAAAAAGTAATTATGTTGTTCATAATCTCCAAAAAACGGCTACCAGGTCACAGCCCTGACCTCGATCAGTGACTATACCGTGAGAAGTACCAGCACCCACGACTTTTCCCACCAAAACACGACAGTGACTTACACCTCTTAAAAAAAAAAAAAAAAAGGGTGATTCAACATTGAATACTAGGTCATAACCTTGGCCTCGACGAGAAAGTATTGCGTGAGATAACACCACCGAGTTATTTTCCCACCAAAACAGACAGCTCTGGGAAGTAGACATTGTTTTGGCGGGTGGGGGTAAAAAGGCTGACTGTGCTGTATGCTCACTCAACCAATACCGTGTTTTTGGTGTGTCTTCAAATACTTTTTACATTCAATAGGGGGAGGGGTATGTCTGGTGTGGGGTTGGAAATGTGGGGTGGTAGCAGTAGTAGGTGTGGGTAGTTCATGTATAAATAACAGAGTCTCCTGTAAGCCGTCATTCTGATTCAGTCTACAATACCACAACAACTCTCAGTAGTAGCGATGTCGGTGGTATCCAGTGTTGGATTTTTTTTCCTACTGAATAGGTTGTTACATTCAAACCAACTATCAGTGTGGTAGTGTAATAATCAGTATTATACTATTATTGTACTAATACTACCTTACTGGTGAAGTGTGATATGAATTATCATGGTGTCGGTGTACCGATAACTAAGGCTATGTGATAGCGTCTCACAACAAGAACTCTTTAACTATTACAACAGAAACTGAGAAGTGGTCGACACCAGTCATATAACGATGGTAAACACGTGGTTACAAATCATAATTCACCACACACAGGATTGCACAGGGCTGGAATTATCATGGTCTTGATGTACTGCTAGACCAGGCTCACCTAAAAACAACACACAGCTGGCTGAGGTATTCAGACATTCCAGTAAGACTACTACGTGGACCCTTTTACCAATACGACGTGTTTCATCAATATGGCCACCAGCTCTATTTTCAGGTGTTCCGTATGTGACACAACCTTTTGTGATATGTATCAGTTCACTCACCACATTCGAATCATTCACGAGGGGAAAGACCAAATACATACCTGTCAGTTATGTAATAAGGTGTATACTACGATGACTGGACTAAAAAAACATAAACGAACACATCATCAACCATATATGGATACATCGATTACTTCACCTACCTCTACAACAACGATGATACCACCAATAGCATCATCACACCAGCTGAACACACCACCTGAATATGGTCAGATTCCTCGTATTATAAGTCAAGTACCACACCGCTACCGATGTTCAGTATGCGACAAAGACTTCCGTGATAACTATAAGCTCACTCGTCACATTCGAACCATTCACGAGGGGAAATCATACTTATGTCATATCTGTGGACAACGTTTCAACAGAAAAGACAATCTACAAAAACACAAACGAATACGTCATCAGCCCCGTATGGATACATCAGAACCAGAGACAACTACCTCTTCACCATCAGAGACAACACCACCAACAACCTCGACGACACCACCAAATGAAACCAATATAACTAACAGTCAGATACAACCAGACGAGAATATTCTTGAACAACTGGTAGAAGATGAAGTGAGCATCTTAGCAGCCGGGGAACCAGAGACACTACACATCCTTCCATCGGATATTCAACAAATATATAGAGAAAATTGGGAAGCTATCAGGACACATCACAAGATTAACAAGTATTTATCGACATACACCTTCTTTATTAGCCCGGAGATACAATACCCTATCAAATGGACAGATACGTTGTATAAGATTTTCAATATTCAAATTAGTCGGTTTAAGATCAACTTTAGCTTTCATCTAGTGTTACGACATAGAGAAACACAAGATCTTAGATTCTATCATGCATCATTTAATAATTCTTCTGTTTTAAAATTTCCAGCGCTAATAAATAACAGATACGACTTTGACGCCTTCCTTACATCAGTACACGAACATGACATTCATTCCTATGCCATCCAACAACGTACAGACACCAAATATACACTAGAGACAGTAGCTGGGATATGCTTTTACCTCTTTCATATCCCTGAATTTCCAATAGGTTGTTGGTTAGGCGATATACCACTATATATTACACAAAACAGAGCCATCAACACACTACAACGTAAGCAGGGTAACAAAATGTACACAGATAACTATTGTTTCTTTAGATCCCTAGCATTATTCAAAGGCGGGAACATAAACAGACTTCAGAAACATACCAAACGCTTAGTTAATGAGTGGGCAGAACAACAGCATATAGAGTCCATACGTAGTTTTCCTGGTATTAAACTACTTCAAATCACCAGTTTGGAACAATGTTTTGGCATTAATATAGATATTTTCGAATATAATGAAAACCAAGCCTTAGTCCCAAAACTTAGAGGGAGTGGAAATTATGAAGCCACATTAAGACTATTATTGTTTAAAGACCATTTTATGTATATTAAAGATATTGACACCTTAACTCGTTCATTTAATTGCCCACAATGTGGGAAATTATGGCCGAGTTGTAGTAGAATGGAGAGACATTCGAAGACATGCACTGGAGGGGAAACCAAGACTCGGTATAAAGGAGGGGTCTACAATCCAACAGAAACAGTATGGGAATTAATTGCAGAGCAAAGTATTTCGGTTGATACAGCGTATGTGTACCCATATAGGATTGCCTATGATTATGAATGTTATTTTTCTAGAGCCAAACTACCTAACGACACAGAGTCTACTAAATATTTAGCAAAACATATTCCAATGTCCTGTTCAGTAGCATCCAATGTACCTGGGTTCGAGAAGCCTGTTTGTTTTATTTCAACTGGTGATCCCCAAGACTTGATTAATAGAATGGGTGATCATCTACATGCAGTAGCATCGAAAGCATATGAATGTTTGCGTGATAAATTTAGTGGAGTGTATAGAAAGTTGGGTGAGATGAATCAGTCAACGCTGACGAGTAAGTTAGATGGGTACTTACAACAGATCCCTGTGATAGGATATAACTCTGGTAAGTATGATTTAAATATGATTAAGCCATATTTGATCTCCTACTTTACTACATCAGAAGGGTCATCGATCAAATATGTAGTTAAAAGAAATAATAATTTTATGTGTATTGCCACAGATCAATTGAAATTTCTGGATATCAGTAACTATTTAGCACCAGGTTTCAACTACTCAAAATACTTAGCGGCGTATGGTGTTGAGGAGACCAAGGGATATTTCCCTTATGAATTCATAACAGATTTAGACAAACTAAAAGAAACAAAGTTACCACCTCATACAGCTTTTTTCTCAAAGCTTAAAAATCGTAACATTTCCGAAGCAGAATACACAGTTTGTCAGAAAGCTTGGGTTGATAATAAGATGACTACATTAGAAGACTTTCTCGTATGGTATAATAACAAAGATGTTCAGCCATTTATCAAGGCTTTAGATGCACAAGTTAGTTTTTACACAGAGTTAGGTGTAGACATGTTTAAGGATGCCATTTCTGTCCCAGGGGTTACTCTAAAGTATCTCTTTAAGACCCTCCCCAAGGAGATAGTATTCTCGTTATGTTCCAAGAAGGAGGAGAAGTTACACAAGATGTTACGAGCCAATATAGTGGGTGGGCCGAGTATTATTTTTCATCGTTACCACGAGGCCAATCAGACCTGTATCAGGGGTAATAAATCAGTAAAAAGTATTAAAGGGTATGATGCGAATGCTTTATACCTATGGTCTCTTATGCAAGATATGCCATCAGACTTTCCTACTATTAGATATAAAGAGGATGGGTTCAAAGCCCATAAGGTAAACAAGTATATACAAAAGTGTAGAGCATGGTTAGGGTGGGTCTCTCATACCCAGAACATATCCTTGAAGACACAATTTAATAGGGGTGAAATGCGGTTAGGCGATCGATATATCCGCGTAGATGGGTGGGAAAAGAAGAGTAAGATAGCTTATCAATTTCATGGGTGCTTATTTCACGGTCACCCAAACTGCCCTCTAACCAAGGGAAAAACTATTAACCCCGTCAATAATAAACCACTGGTGGAGTTATTTAAGAAGACACAAGAGATTCGTGATTATCTAGAGACTGTCGTTAAAATTACAGTAATAGAAATGTGGGAATGTGAGTGGGAGACCCTAATCAAGACTGATAGAAATATTAAAACATTCATAGACACGAATTTTCCATTCGTCACACCATGGTTTGGGCGCTTCCCCATAACAATGACTAAGATTCTCGGTGCTGTAAAAGACGAGAGTTTGTTTGGATTGATAGAGTGTGATATCCACGTGCCACCCTCTTTCAGAGACCATTTTTCAGAAATGTCACCTATCTTCAAAAACATAGAGGTGGGTAGAGAGCATATAGGTAAGTTTATGTGTGATTACGCTGAATCACATAACTTGCTTACACGACCACGTCGCACATTAATAGGTAGTTATATTGGGGAAAAGCTCCTGTTGACCACACCATTATTAAAATGGTATCTGGAACATGATCTAGAGGTCACTGAAATATATCAGGTGATTGAATATAAACCTGTTCGTTGTTTTAAACAATTTGGGGATACGGTGTCTGATGCCAGACGTGAGGGAGACAGACACACAACCGAGACTATTACGGCAGAAACAATGAAGTTGTTAGGTAATGCCGCTTACGGCAAAACTCTAACCAATAAGGCCAAACATACTGATGTCTCCTACTGTAAAGTAGAAGACACGACGAAATTCGTAAATAATCCGTTGTTTAAGAAAATGACCTGTCTTACTGACGACGTTGTTGAGGTCGAGACAGTAAAGAAGAGAACTGTCTGGGATTTACCTCTACAGATTGGTTTTTTCGTGTATCAGTATGCCAAATTAAGAATGTTGGCTTTTTATTATGACTTTCTAGACAAATTTATCTCTAAAGACGACTTTCAGCTTTGTGAAATGGACACTGACTCTTTATATTTGGCCCTTAGTGCCGACTCACTCTCTGAAGTAGTTAGACCACACCTACGAGAAGAGTATGATAGAGTTTATAATCAATGGTTCCCGTCTGAAACCTGCCCTGTTCATAGAACTACCCCTAGTACTGATACCTGTAAGGATTGCCAGACTATCAAAGCCTATGAAAAGAGAACCCCCGGTCTTTTCAAGTTAGAATACGAAGGGAAGGGGATGGTCTCGTTATGTAGTAAGACATATATTTGTGTCGGGGATTATGACAAAGTCAGTACCAAAGGTCTGACTAAGACCCACAACACGCATTTAAACAAGGACACATTTTTAGAAGTACTCACTACTCAAACACCGAGTGGGGGAAGCAATATAGGTTTCAAAACACAAGACTCTTCTGTATATACATACACACAACACAGAGATGCTCTATCTTATTTGTATATAAAAAGAAAGGTTGCCAGTGATAATATATCGACTATGCCATTACTTATTTAATTGATTAAAACAATTATTATGATCGTATGTTTTTTCCTGAATGCTTTTTGTGTCAAAATATAATTATAGACGAACTTTCGCCTGACCACAAGAACATTGATCTATTAACACCACTATTGAGTCGGTGATGTTACACGTAATCTTAACCTTCGGGGCATCGTTATCTACAGACAGAGATACGTTGTTTGTTTGTTTGTTTGTTTGTTTGTTTGTTTGTTTGTTTGTTTGTTTTTTTTTTTTTTTTTTTTTTTTTTTTTTACTATAACAGAAATAGAATATATTATGCTGGGTTTTAGATACATATACGGATTATTCTGTACTCCATCCAACATATGCCATGCAGGTAAGCGTGGGCGATACCATGTTCTGCCATCTCACTCGATCACCAGAGTCGTGGAGCTGATCCGTGTTTCTGTCTCGATCATGCCACAAGACCAAGCCATCCAGGTGTTTACTTCTCGGTCTTCCCCTTGGTCTGTCCCCCCTGGATCTTGTCAGTTATCACCAAGTTCTCCAATCCATTTCTTCTCATAACATAACCATAACAATTTTGAGATTATTCTGTACTACATTATATAACTTACTCGTCTATTGGATTATGTATATAAAATGGTTGTATGATTACATGTGTACGTATTACAATCTCACATTAATACAATTTCAGGAATATAAACTTGTCGTATTTTTTAATAATAATATTGTCACATGCAATCAGTTATATCTTCGATTTTGTTTGTTTTCGGTGGTGGAGGATGCTGATGTATTGTGTTCCCCTCTGTTATTACATAATATTATGGTTAATTATTTCACCCTGTAATCCTAATAATTCATTATTTTTGTTTCCATACACTGTGAACGAAAAATAAACATATTGTTTTACGCCTATACTTCACTGGACTTTGTTGTATTTTTAAACTTCTTGTTGTTTTTCTCTGATGTGGCTTACTTATTGACGAAAGTTAGTGGTGAGAAACAGACATACAAAAACATACAAGACAAACGGGTATTACCTTCAGTCTCCAATACAGCCTCTTGTCCTCAAAACACCATGGAAAGCGAGGTTGTGTTCTTGGTAGAGGTTTAGTTTTGGTGTTGGATATAATAATAATATAATTCTACACTGGAAGCCCCTTATCTTACTATGTCTAGTTTTAACAGCTATGCACTTCATCTCACAGCTGTTTATCTTTTGTATGTATGTGTATTTGACTATATGCTGTTTCTATACTCATTCATAGATATAACACTGGCCCATACGACAACGAAACTACTACACCCCTAATATTCTGGTCTATCACGACACAAAAAAGCATAATGTTTTAGCCTATACTGTGATTTTAAACTTCCTTCTCTGAATACCACCAGCTAACTAATGCGCGTTACATTGCTTTCAAGAAACGCGAAGTACTGAACATCATGTGACTTTCCGCGCTTTTCTCACGAGCTGGGGTTAGCTTGATTAGTTTTCCAGATGGTCACTGGCGCCAAGCTACTCTGGATCCATGGGAAAATATACAATTATCTGTTGGTAGAATCTCGACTTCCCACAACATGAAGAAAGACTGATTAGTTTTTCCACATGTTCACTGGCGGCATACTACTCTGGACCCAGCGGGTGCTGTTAGTAACGGCCGTATGAATCTCTCTCTCTGTTTTTCTCATTAAACTTGGTACGATCCCTGCTTGGCTTGTTCTACCACGTTAGTTTGTGTGAGATTGTATAGGTTTTCTCTCTCTCTCTCTCTCTCTCTCTCTCTCTCTCTCTCTCTCTCTCTCTCTCTCTCTCTCTCTCTCTCTCTCTCTCTCTCTCTCGAAGAAGAAGAAGAAGAAGAAGAAGAAGAAGAAACAAACTTGTATGGTTGTTGTTTTTGTTCGAATGTATAGTTTTTTCGCTCTCTCTCTCTCTCTCTCTCTCTCTCTCTCTCTCTCTCTCTCTCTCTCTCTCTCTCTCTCTCTCTCTCTCTCTCTCTCTCTCTTTATATATGCCACTGTTGGTGTCTTTCGAAAAAAGACGGGAAACAAAGTCACTTGAAACAAACTTGTATGGTTTGAATGTGTGTGTGTGTGTGCGCTTGTGTGTCTGTTTGTCTATCAGTCTGTATGATTCGTTGTCTTTGTACTTGTCTGTTTCATGTGTGCGCGGTTGTGTGTCTGTTTGTCTATCAGTCTGTATGATTCGTTGTCTTTGTACTTGTCTGTATATGTCTGTTTCGTTGTGTGCGCGCTTGTGTGTCTGACTGTCTGTCAGTCTGTATGATTCTGTTTATGGCTGCACTCGTGTCTGTTTCATTGTGTGCGCGGTTGTATTTTAGCTTCGTTATACTTGTGTGTCTGACTGTCTATCAGTCTGTATGATTCTATGTATGGCTGCACTCGTGTCTGTTTCGTTGTGTTTATGTATTTGTTATAGACAAGGAGACGCTGATATATCGCCTAGAGGAACAGTTCATTGTAGCTCAGGGGCAGTGAACACGTTTCACTATTCGCCGTCACAGAGTCAAAGATTCCAAATCAATTGCGTGCGATTCGAACCCTAAGGCCGGAGAATGCCTTCGTAATACACGACCCTGATTGTTTCATTATTGAACCCATTCCCCCACTAGTAATAATTACCATCGATTAATTCATAGGTGATTTTACTATTCGTTTCCATTCACCTTCTATTATTATCCACAGGCACGACAGACCTCTATAGGACCACTCATCTATCTATAATAACCAACTGATCCCCTTTAGGGGTCGTACTCCTTTTTTAATGTATGGGTCGTAAACCTTTTTTTAAGAGTAGTTTGATGTTGTATACCAATAAAAACACTTGAATATATTACTTTTTTGTTTTTACTTTTGTCTCTGTGTTTTACTGTGTCAGACTCCTACACCTCTCTTTTTGTTCAGTATATAATTTTTTAGTAACCACCTCTTATTTCATCGAGTATAACCACGACCCATCACACCCTTTGTTTATCACCATACACATTATGTCTACACCAACATATACCCCTCCCTCATCCGTGCCCTCTCTTTAAGTACTACCACTCATCTCACAACCTCGCTTTCCAGAACATTTTACCTTAATTACTTCCCCACCAGGCAGCGCCAAAAATTTCGTTCCCACGAAAAAAAGTTCCCACACGCCGTTTCACCCCACAAAAAAAAAAATTCACCGAGTCGACATTTTCCCCGTATTTCCTTCATAAACCCAAATTACCCTACCAGTTTACCCTCCAATCATGTGGCAAGTGCACGCCATATACTACTCACGCATACAAGATGATGAAGAAATACAACACTTTTTCGATGAAATAAAAATGATAATGTCTCAAAACTGTAGAAATCTTAAGATTGATGGACAAGAGACAACAGAGTAAAAATGACAAAAACGAGTATGATAAGAAAATTAAAGCGATAAGAGATAAATGTGTGAAGGCAACATAAAGTTTGTTAAACGAGCAAGAAAATTCAATTAAATTCTATTAAAGATACAAAATATAGTCATAGACAAATCAGTGAGCTCACAGGAAGCAAACTAAGAATAAACACAGTGTTTGAACTCAAAAACTAAAGATGTTATTGGAGGAAGGTGCCATAATGAAGAGGAGGAATGAGTATATATAAGAGAGTTATATGATGGAGAAGGGGAAGAATTAACAGAAGAAAGTAACTTAGAAGGTCCACCTATTCCAGACGAAGAAGTCGCTGACACTGTCAAATGTATGAAGAAAGGAAAAACAGCTGGGCCAGATGGAATCACAATAGAAAAATTAGAAGTACTTGGAAAATTTGGAGTAGATATATTAAACAAAATGTTGAATGATATTTACAGCAGTGGATATTTACTGGGCGATATGCTGAAATCTGTATTTATAACTATACCAAACAAGATCTGGAGCAATTGAATGCGAAGACTTTCGTACAATTAACCTCATAAACCATGTAACTAAGCTTCTACTCAGAATTATAATGAAAAGAACAAGAAAGAAAAAAAATCGAAATTGGTGATGAACAGTATGGATTTGTGGAAGGAAAGGGTACACGCTATGCAATATATACATTACAAACACTATTATTATTATGAACAAATTTATTATCATAAAATTATGAACAAATAAAGCTAGGAGTACGACAGGGATGTGTTTTGTCAATGGATCTCTTCTCCCTCTTTAGCGAAGTAATGATGAGAGATATCAAAGAGATGCCAAGAATACTAATCGGAGGTTATAAAATAAACAATATACGCTATGCAGACGACACAGTATTGGTGGCGCATAATGCAAAAGACCTACAATAATTGTTGGACATTGTAGTAACGGAGAGTGCAAAGAAAGGACTCTTCTTGAGTAACAAGAAAACGGTAACAATGGTGATATTATATGAAAGGAAAATGTGACACCAAAATGTGAAATGGAAATAGAAGGGACAATTCTTAACCAAGTCGATAATTTTAAATACCTGCCAAAGCAACTAACGACGATTGCCTGAAAGAGGCTAATGAAACTAGAACATAATATATAACAATACGTAAGAGACAAACAGCTTTCTTTGATCATTCATTCATCAAGTGGCATGCCGATAAGCGTGGGCGGTCATGTTTCACCATCTCACTCGATCATCAGAGTCGTGGATCAGCTCAGTCTTCTTGTCTCGACCATACCACGCAGCCAAGCCATGCAGGAATTTACTTCTCTGCCTTCCTCGTTCTCTTCCCTTCGATCTTGTCAGTTGTCACCAAGTTCTCCAATTGTTGTCTTCTCATAACGTGACCAATAAATGTTGACTGTTTACGTCTAATTTCTCTAATTATTTTGCGATTTTTATTTGTTTCTTGTAGGACTTGGTCATTTGTTTTACTGTCTGTCCACAGTATTCCTTGGACTTTCCCCAGAAACCACATTTCCACAACAATCAGATGTTTTTTCAGCTTGTCTGCTCATTATCCACACTTCACATCCATCTACAAGTACTGGTTCTATCTAGCAACTCAACACTGTTTATTTCGTTGCAAATTTATTTGGCCATGTAATACAAAGACAGGCATTGGAGGCAGACCAAGAGAAATGATGCTGGGGGGATTGAGACTTGGCATGGAGGAATATCATCAGCAGGGTGTACCCAGAGCACCAAAAACCGAGACATGTAGAGAGAAATGAACGCCTGTGCCAACTGGCATAGCAGTAGATGATGATGATATTCCACTGCTAGCTTAGTGTTATTATTGTATGTTTTCTCGGCTATGGTATATGTTCTTGTTCTCTTGTGACATCGATATAGCTTCTTTTTCTTTTTTTTTGCATATCTTTTACAGGACATCGCTGTCAACATGAACATCTTTCAGCTGATTGTTGATTTCTTGGCAAGATTACGCTCAGTAGTTTGCCTTTGCTTTCTTAGCGACCGGCTCACATACACCGTAAGTTACCTACTCGGATAGAACCGCTACCGATTATCGCGCACGTCACGTTACTCAGGAGAGTATACGGGATTACGGAGAAAGTCGTGTTACGCCTAGATCAGGGAGACCGGCGTTATTAAGATTAGCTTCCATTTTTAAACATACTGTGTAGGGGTGGGGGATTTATAGAGAGGAAATACGAAAGGGGGTGGGGTGGTGAAGTTCTGAACATATGGTGAAGGGGTACATGGACCAAAATACGTTGAGAACCACGGAGCTTGACACTATCTAGGAGCGTTGCCTTAGTGGTTACAGCAGAGAACTCAAAGGCAATCCCAAGTCCCCGCACATCCCCCACCAGGACGGCAACACCCCCCTCCCCCCGCGGACCCAACCCACCATCCGGCGAGACCAGGCCCCACGTCGACTGCCCCAACGCCGAGCACCTGGTCTCTGTACGGTAGATCCAGACATGGGGACCCCCCCCCCCCCCCCCCCCCCAGCAAGTCGGCATTAGCAACGCGACATCCAGACCAGTTCCTGGCATCTCCTGCCATATGATGTCGGTTTTAGGTAACTCCTGATGTCCAACAATTCTCCATATGACGCCAGGATGACCCAAACCACGTCAGCGGATCGCGTCGCGTTGGTTACTTACGGAGGGTATATGAGTCGGTCATTCAGGAAGCAATGGCAAACTACTGAACGTAAAACTTGCCAAGAAATCAACAATCAGCTGAAAAATGCTGGTGTTGACTGCAATGTCCTGTAAAGGATATGCGGTGGAAAAATGCATGCAACTAGGTATGCAATTATGCGCACTACCATGGATGTTGATGGGCAGTATATCTGTGAAGATGGTTGAATAAACCAAGAAGAATATAGAAACAAGCAGAGTAAACTCTGTACCAACAATATTAGAACATATCTCGGCGTTTATAAATTGTGCAACATCTCATCAAGAAATGAATCTAACAATTCAAGACATCGGCGGTCATGTCAAGACTCACCAATCAAGGCTCTCTTATCTGCTCGAGTGCAGGTGACTATCTCCAGGGACCGATTGCCAGGAAGCCCGGGCATTCATTATCTTGTCGTAAATCGTCGTTATCAAACACGGGCCATATGCGAGCACTACAGGTTTTATCAAGTCCACGTCACAGATTTCTCTAAGCACCATCCAATACTCCTTTATATTCGATTATAAATCTGTCCATTTCCGCTTTGTCCGACTGGCGGCAGAAAACTGGTCACTTCGTTAAAGATCATATGTTGTTACTGTTGTTAATGTCTAGAGCTTCCCGGTGTGTTTGCCATTTCACAGGCTTGTATGTGCTACACTGCTGGTGTCTCGTGTATAGTATGTGTTGTGTTTGGAAGTCTTCCTGACGTTACCAGTCTCTGGCATGTAAACAGCATGTCGCAGTTTCACACGAATGGTGCAGTTTCCGTAATTTGGTTGATGGGGTTGACGCTGATGTAAGATTCTCTCGCATGAACCGCCGACCTCGGGCGGTTCACATCTCAAACCCTCTGGGTTAAGGGCCAAGAAACTAGGAAGAATTAAACGGGCTTGACACACTTAACAAATATGCCTGTAGTTGGCAGTCCGCCCGTGTGTGACCGGGGTTATAGGGGACACAAAGGTTAGTCCTGCTATAACCTACATGCATCTGGTCAGATATCTTTAAAGATGGTAGTCTGCGATTGCTTTCCTCCTGATTATGATGATTTGCATTTTCGTTCGCTCTCTTTGAATTCACTGCGGTTGACACTGTCCTCCTTTTTAGCCTCGTGTCCTCCGTCCGGCAGGCAAAACTAAAAACCTTTAAAATGTCCGGCTTTTTAAATATTTTATGTTATCATTTTTTATGTATTGTTGTTGCAACTTACAATGCACTTCCGTGTGTTTACATTCTTTATTAAAACCCATTGCTTAATAATATTTATTTAATTTTCCTATTTATACCAAATGGGAAACACCAATTATTTGTATAATTTGAATGTAACTGTTGCTCTACTCGGCAACACTAACAATGCTGTAGTCTCTATGGTCAAAATGTTAATGTTATTTCCGGTTCCGGTAGCAGAGACGCCACCAGTGTTGCCATCTCCCTTTGATGAAAAAGCACCAAAATCGACCCCAAAAAGCACCAAAATTTTTTAGGAAGCACCAAAATAAAAGCACCAACTGTTTTTATTACAAATGTAACAAGGTAGCACAATATAATTTATTATTATCACTTCATATTACAATGAAATTTATTCCAGATCCGCCAAATCCCAATCAGAACTACTTTCGAGCCAAAAAAAGCACCAAATTGCAATACTATTTTTTGGGGGAAATCACTAAAACAAGCCCTGGCGGTATTCATTCAAAATGTTATTAAGTAGCACATCATAATTTATTATTATCACTGAATATTAGAATGAAGTTTATTCCAGATCTGCCAAATCCCAGTCAAACAACTCCTCTTCAGTTTCTGTAGTTATTTCCTGTTGTGTTTGCTCCTGCGATGATGAGGATGAGGAGGATGATTGAAAGAAACATGTATATGCCTCCTGTGATCCAATTTTTCGCAGAATATCCTTAGGTAGTTTATAATCATGACAGCATTTGCCATATCTTTTAATTCCATATCTAATATTCAAAAACAGCTGTCAAACTCTTTATGCTAAGTCTATTCCGCAATTTTGATTTTATAACTCCCATCTGACTGAACATACGCTCCACGTTCGCATTAGAATGAGGTAAAATGAGCAGAGTTAAAGCTAAATCTGTAAGATCTTGGAAAGGATTTTCACCGGTGGCATCCCTGTATGAGGCTATTTCTGCACACAGTCCAAGTGTGTCAGAGGTCTGTGTCCACTGCATATGATGAAGTTTTTTCCACTGGAAATCAATGCGGGTGAGAGTAGCTGTATCTTCTACAAACATTTTAGCAAGATCCAATATACAGGGCTTCATTGGCTGTAGACATCCACTTCCACTAAGACATGACATGGACTGCAACACTCGAGCGTTATCGGGTGTACGTAAGCGCAGCTGTGTCAATAGCTCTATTAAAAACTGGATGCACCTTCCACGACTTTCTTTCTCATCGGGGAATTTGTAGTCTGCTATTTCTTTCTCAAAGTCATAACCTAGATTGGGATTAGGATCTAAATAATCTTGAATAGCATCACTTTCTGTTATTTTCCCCCCATGAATAGCAATCTTTGAACTGATAGAATCAATGAGCTGGACAAGATCGCTGAGTAGTTTTGTTGGATCCTGTATATCTGCTTCGAATTTCTTATTCACACTTTGAACTTCTCCGAGAATATGCTTGAGAAATATGAGACACACCTAGTTTTTCATGTCGCTAAACATAGAATGTAGAAGTTCTGCTGTATAACAGCGCTCGTTGAGTCTTGCTACATCAAAATGAGTTCTGAGCTCGACCCACTGCTGCAATATTCTGACAATGCAGATAGAATGGACATCCATCGTGTCTGGCTTAATTGAAAAATCGGCACTGTTCCGATTGACGGTCCCAAATAGTTCCGCAGTGAATACTAAATCTTAGGTGTAAAACAGGGCCTCATTGGGTGATGCTAAAATTCGAAACACAGCAGAATGTTGGTTAATATATCACCTTTAGTAATAGTCTTGAAGAAATAAAAAAACAACCAGTAACGCATTTTCGCAGTGTTGGTTCATTCATCATCATCATTATCATAATCATCATCATCATCAGGTGCAATGCCGATAAGCGTGGAAGATCATGGTTCGTGATCTCACACAATCATCAGTCTTTTATCAGGTCAGTGTTCTTGTCCCGATAATGATAGGCGACCAAATCATCCGGCTATTCCTGTCTTTGTCTTCCCCGTGCTCTTTCCCCATCGTCATGCTGCTCGTGGTCATAGAGTTGGCACCACTGGATTCTTGAACGGTTCGGCCCGCTGAACGGGCTGTAAATGCCCACGCACTTCTCTGCTGCTTTACAACAGATCCATCTGTATAGATGAGCACTTCGGGGCTATCTGAGTGTTCATAGATGAGCGCGTTGACTTCTGCATTGACAGCGGCAGGGTTCTGCTCTCTGCACCGTCTGTCGGGTGTGATAATGCAGGAGAAAGTGCACTTAAAAGCTGGAGGCATCGGCACCCATTCCTTGCCGGGGTTGATACTGGTAAGACTGCAGAGCTGTCTGACGACATCTTCCGCCCGACCCATCCATGATTTGCCTCTCTTTAGCCTGTCACCCTTTTCTCTGAATATAGCGTCATTCAGAGGGTGCTGCTCATCTGCACTTATTTTTAAGTATGCACGAGCTCTCCAGATCTTGATCCTGTGTTCCATTGTCGGGAAGTCAAGGAGGTATCTCATTGCTACACAGCTGGTGTCTTTCGTGCAGCCCAAGATGCTTGCTTGCTTGCTTGCTTGTGTTCGTTGGCTTGAGCTCCAACGCGAAGTCCTGTATGTCGGATGAAGACATCCTGTTGTCCTACATCAGTGTGATGTCATACAGGACCTGAGGTTTGCGTGAGTATCCGTTGTCCCATGTCTGGCTTATTGGTGTGCAGACTGGTGGTTCCTCGCCGTACAGGCAGACACTCTCCGACTTCGGAGGAATCAGCGATCCTATTGACTTCAGCCAGGACCCCGAAGGGACCTGTTGCCCAGGACGCTCGACGAGGACGCGTCAATAGGTCTTGGCCAGTATATAACCCGGCCCTGGTGCCTTGGAAACACCTCTGCGTCCCCAGCCCAAGATGATGCGCATGGCTTCGTTTTGTACCTTTTCAAGTCTTCCCATCTGTGTAGGGCTGACAGTGAGTATGGCCAGGGCATACTGGATGGGTGAAAGCACCAGTCCTTGGAACAGACGTATTAGCAGTCTTTGCTCGATATTGGCAGTCGCGACATGATAAGTGTAAGTGCACAATTTACATTCTTTGGATGTGTGATAACGAGAAGACAATCTACATTCTTCATGTATGGACGTGTGATGATAAATCGATAATCTCCATTCTTTGGACGTGTGATAATGAGAAGACAATCTACATTCTTCATATTTGGGCATTTTTTCCCCCGCGTTTCCATCCTGTTTCAGGACATTGCGGTCAACATCAGCATCTTTCAGCTGTATGTTGATTCCTAGGCTAGATTACGCTCATCAGCACGCCACGACTTTTTGAGCGACCGGCTCCATCCTCTCATAAGTCACTGGCGCGACTCGAACCACTTCCAATTCTCGTGCGCTCACGTCAACCACGAGAGTATTCGGGGTTACGGAGAAAGCTGCTAAATCCTCGGCCAGGGAGACCGGTTCATATTTGGGCATATGATGATAAATAGATAATCTCCATTCTTTGGACGTATGATAATGAGAAGACAATCTACATTCTTCATGTCTGGACAAGTAATGATAAATAGAGAATCCCCATTCTTAGGACGTGTGACGATACGCTGATAATTTACATTATTTGGACGTGTAATAATAAGTAGGTCTCCGTGGCGAAGGAATTTGCGGACGCGGTTCGTAATCCCGTATACCCGTGTTCGAAACACAGCTCAACGCGATTTGACAGCAGATCGCATTGCGTTGGTTTTGCGTTGGTATCAGTGCCAGTCGTTCAGAAAGCAATGGCAAACTACTGAACGTGGACTTGCCAGGAGATCACAGCGATAGAAATGCTGATGTTGACTGCGATGTCCTGTAAAATAGGATGTGCAAATTATTTTAAAAAAAATTATAAGTAGACAATTTACATTCTTTGCTTATGTGATGATAATAAGAACATCTTCATTCTTTGGTCATGTGACGATAAGTGCATAGTCTAATTCTTTGGATATTTGATGATAAGTGGATAATCTACATTCTTTGAACATTTGATAATAAGTGGGCAGTTTACATTCTTTGGATATTTGATGATAAGTGGATAATCTACACTATTTGAACATTTGATAATAAGTGGACAGTCTACATTCTGTGTACATTTGATGCTAAGTGGACAATCGACATTCTTTGGTTATGTGATGATAAGTAATCAATCCACATTATCTGGTCATGTGTTGATAAGTACACAGTCTACATTCTTTGGACACTTGTTGAAAAGTGGATCATCTACATTCTTTGGACATTTGATGATAAGTGGACAATCGACATCCTTTGGACATTTGATGATAAGTGGACAATCGACATCCTTTGGACATTTGATGATAAGTAGACAATCGACATCCTTTGGATATTTGATGATAAGTGGACAATCGACATTGTTTGGTTATGTGATGATAAGTAAACAATCTACATTCTCTGGTCATGCGATGATAAGTACACATTCTACAGTCTTTGGACATTTGATCATAAATGGATAAGCTACATTCTTTGAACATTTGATGATAAGTGGACAATCTACATTCTTTGGACATTTGATGATAAGTGGACAGTATACATTATTTAGACGTGTGTTTATAAGTGCCCAGCGGCCATGCGGGTGATCCTGGGGTGCACAAAGAACACACCAATTATATGCATGAGGAATATCCTGGTTGTACCAACAATGGCGGTCCTTCAAGCCAAATGGTACCTGAGAGTTGCTGCAGATAGGGATCACCCCCTGTATGAAGCCACGAATATGGTCAATGGTCATAGACTAAGACGAGGTAGGTCCTGGATGGCACAGGCAGAAATATCTACACGTAAGGTGTGTGATCTCAATCAATCAATCATGTGCCATGCCGGAAAGCGTGGGCGGTCATGACTCGCCATTTCACTCGATCACCAGTGTCGTGGATCAGCTCAGTGTTCCTGTCTCGTCCATGCCATGTGGCCAATCCATCCAGGTATTTTCCTCTCGGTCTTCCTCTTGGTCTGTTCCCCTCGATCTTGCCAGTTGTCACTAAGTGTGATCTAGAGACCATCAATCGTTAAAAAGAGTGGGTTGAAGTACCGAAAGACATGACAGACTGGCACAATGTAATAGTAACACTGGGTGGTGAGTGCAGAGAATGGGCAGCGGGCCGCATAAAGTTTGAGATGCATCACCTGATCCAGAGTAAGACACATCAAGGTGACATAGTGATCTATGCCGATGGGACAATGGTGAGAAATAGACGGAGTGGTTGGGGTTTCATTGACAAGGCTAATGGGCGAGTCTTGAAAAAGAAGTCTGGCATATGAGACTACAACCTCCAGCATTAGAATTGGGCTGTAACAGCGGCACTCCGTTGGTTGGAGGGGGCCATTGCAGCGCACATTGTATTCATTACAGACTCAAGGAGTATGCTTAGTAAGGCGGAGAAAGAAATGTTTCGTGTGGAATTGCTCACCTCGCTTCAGAGGTCACGGATTGTGAGAATTTTAAGAATTTCTTTTTGCCCTGGCTATGCGGGAGTGCGGGGGAATGAACAGGCTGATAGGCTGGCAGGGAATGCACCTCTTGGTGGTAGATTACCTATGGACAAGGGAGATGTGGTCCTGCACCTGATTAAAGCAGCCGGCCATCTCCTTCAGGTCCACATCGCTCAAAGCCTTCATGTGGCCATACCTGACACCATCAGGCCCTGGTGCCGTGTCTTTTGCCTTTTGCAAAATATGTTTAACATCTTCAAACAGTATGATGTCTTAGTAAGGCATATTCTCTATTGTGCCAGATAATTCCACTCTAACTGCATCCCTGGTATCCGCATCACTATGATTGGTCTGCTCTAAAAATCTCTGGAGAAACGCCTCCCCTTTTTCCTTGTCTGTTGTCACGCGTACCCCATCCTCTTTATAAATTGTTCCCACTGTCATAGGCAGATATTTTCTTTGCATTTGTCTGTACAGTTTCCAGAATTTATGCAGTGTTTTATCACCTCCAATCTCCTTCATAAAACATTCCCATTTTACTTTCTTGGCCTCTGCAGCACATCGCTTGAAATCCTCCACCTTGTCTTTCTTGTCATTTTCCGCTATGTCCACTTCTTCTCGTGAGCTTAGGGGTGTCTGTCGCAATTTCCTTAGCTGCTTCACTGCAGCTCTCTTTGCTTTCCACGCATTGTCTACTTCTGGGGTCCACCATGGGGGCTGCAAAAATATGAATGAAAAATATGAGTAGCCTATCACCTGGTAAGTCCTCTAATTCCTTAAGCATATGTGGGGGTATGTGGTGGGTGGGAGATGTGTGCAGGTGGGGTGGTTGTTGGTTTGGGGATGTGTATGGGTGTGGGATGTTTGGGTGGATGGGTGGGGAGTGTGTGTGTGGGTGAATGTGTGTGGGGTATGTGTGTGGGTTGGGGGATGGGTGCGTGATGGGTGTGGGTGATGGATTTGGGGATGTGTGTGTGGGTAGGGGATATGTCTGGCTGGGTGGGGGTGTGTGTGGCTAGATGGAGGATGTATGTGTGTGTAGTGAGGGTGATTGTAGTTGGGGGATGTGTGGATGGGTAGGAGATGTCTGGGGAGATGTGTGTGTGGGTGAGGGATGTGTCTTTGGGGTGTGTGTGGGTGTGGTGTTGTGTGTGAGGGGAGCTGGGTGTGGATAAAGGATGTATGTGTGGGTGGGTGGGGTGTGATTGGGTGTGCAGGTGGGTGAAGGATGTGTGTGAGGGTGGGGGATGTGTGTTTAGATGGGTGGTTGGGGTGTGTGAGTGTGGGTGGGTAGATAGGAGATGTATGTTTTGATGAGTGGGTGAGGGATGTGTGGGTGTTAGTGGTTGAGGGATAAGTACGTGTGTCTAGGGATGTGTGAGGGGATGAGTGTATGGGTTGGGGATGTGTGTGTGAGTTGTGTGTGCGTGGATGGGAGGTGTGTGTTTGTGAATGGGGGATGTGTTGGATGGTGGAAATGCGTGTCAGGGATGTGTGTATGGGCGGTGAGATTGTGTGTGGGTGGGGATGTGTGTGTTTATGGGTAGGGGTGTGTGGTTAAGGGATGTGTGGCTGGGGGATGGGTGGGTGGAGGATGTGTGGTTGGGTAGAGGATGTGTGGGTGGGTGATTGTATATGAGTAAGGGTATGTGGTTAAGGGATGTTTGGTTGGGGGATGGGGGGGGGGGGGTAGAGGATGTGTGGGTGGGTAGAGGCTATGTGGGTGGGTGAGTGTGTGTAGGTTAGGAGATGGTGGGGGATGTTTGTAGGGGTGGGTTCGGGAACTGTGAGTGGGCTGGGGGAGATGGGAGATTATGTGGCTGGGTGCGGAATTTGTGTGTGAGTAGGTGCGGAATATGTGAGTTGACCGGGAGATGTGTGTGTGCGTGGGGAATTTGTGGCTGAGGAATGTGTGTTTGGCTGGGTGTGTGGGTGGAGGAGGATATGTGGGTGAGTTATTGTTGGTGGGTAATGGGACGGGTAGAGGATATGTGAGTGGGTGGGGAGATGTGTGTGGGTGGGGGATGTGTGGGTTGGGGAATGTCTTGAGTCGGCTGGGAAGATCCCGATTGGGGGGTGCAGCTCACTCAGCCATCCGAGACAACGAACGCTTGGCGCGGGAAAATGAATGGACGATAGAATTTTTATTTATTTATTTATTTTTTTGCAAATTACAGGACGTTACGGTCAACATCAGAATTTTTCAATCGCTGTCGATGTACTAGGCAAGAGTACGCTCAGTAGTTTGCCATTGTTTTCTGAGCGGCCAGCTCACATATCCCGCAAGTTACCAACGCGGCGAGAACCGCAACCGATTCTCGCGCAGGTTACGTTACTCACGAGAATATACGGGATTACGGAGAAAGACGTTAACTCCTAGGCCAGGGAGACCAGCGATAGACATGTTATTATCTGAGTAATGAATGATAGACACTTTATTGTCCGACGAATGAATGAATGAATGAATGAATGAATGAATGATAGACACTTTTCTGATGAATGAATTTATGATGGATACTTTATTATCCGATGAATGAATGATAGACACTTTATTATCTGAGGAGTGAATGAATGACAGACACGTTATTATCTGAATAATGAATGATAGACACTTTATTATTTGACAAATGAATGATAGACATATTATTATCTCAATAATTAATGATAGACACTTTATTATCTGATGAATTAACGCTAGACACGTTATTATCTGATAGATGAATGAATGATAAACACGCTATTATCTGATAAATGAATGAATGATAGACACGTTATTATTTGATGGATGAATGAATGAATGATAGACACTTTATTATCCGATTAATGAACTAATGATAGACACATTATTATCCAATGAATGAATGAATGAATGAATGAATGAATGAACGATAGACAGTTTAATATCTGAGGAATGAATTAATGATAGACTATAATCTGATGAATAAATAATACACATTTTATTATTTGAATAATGAATGATAGACACGTTATTATTTGAATAAGGAATTATAGACACTACTATCTGATGGTTGAATGATAAAAACTTTATTATCTGAATAATGAATGATAAATACATTATTATCTGATGAAAGAATGATAGACACTTTATTATCTGATGAATGCGTTAGTTAACGATAGACTCGCTATTATCTGAATAATGAATGGTAGACACTTTATTATATGATGAATGAATGAGTGATAAACACGTTTTTATTCGATGAATGAATTAAAGACACTTTATTATCCGATGAATGAATGACAGACACTTTATTATATGATGAATGAATGACAGACACTTTATTATATGCTGAATGAATGATAGACACTTTATTACATGATAAATGAATGGTAGACACTTTATTATGCGATGAATGAACGATAGACACTTTACTATCCGATGAACGAATGATAGACACTTTATTATTTGATGAATGAATCTCATCCCATCTCATCATGTTCCTCTTGTACCTTGCGGTGTCGAGGTGAAGTATAAACTTCGTGAGAGTGCCCGATTATGGGCTTCATATATCGATATTCCCATGGACTCTGCTATTCCCTCCGCCCAACGTTTACGTGGTCGGCCTCTTCCTCTGATTCCATCTGGTCTGTACATCATTGCTTGTTGTGGGATGCTGTTGACTGGTAACCTACTTGCATGGCCAAACCATTTGATTTGCTGCTTTCTTATAAATCTAGTGCTGCTTTAACCCCATCTTTTGTCCTGATTTCTTCATTTCTGATCTTATCTCTTCTTGATACGTTGAGTATTCTTCTCAGGAACCTCATTTATGTAGTGATTTTTCTTTTCTCTTTTTCTGTCACTGTCCAGGTGTGGCATTGGTAGCATAGAGTTGGCAGGAAGATTGTGTTGTAAAGTGCTTTCTTAGTAGTTATTGATACATGTTTGTTCTTTAGTATTGGTGCCATTTGTCCAATGAGTTGATTTGCCTTATTGCACCTATTTTCGATCTCGTCTTCTGATCTGCCATTTGATGATATTATACTTCCCAGGTACTTGAAACTCTTCACTTGTTTCAAGGGATGTTCGTTTAGGTGAATTGTTGTTGTTTGTTCTTCTTTAGTTATAGTCATTACCTCTGTTTTACTTGTGCTAATTTTTATGTTATGTTCCCTACACATTTCGTTTAGACTATTCATGTGGTCTTGTAATTCAGCTTCTGATTTTGCTACTAGTGCTTGGTCATCCGCAAACAGGAGTTCTCTAATGGTTAGATTTGCAGATGGTTCTTCTTCTGTGTTCTCGTCATGCGGTGTCTTGAGAGACACTTATTATCTGATGAATGTATGAATGAATGGATGATAGACACGTTATTATCTGATGAATAAATGATATACACTTTATTATCCGATGAATGAGTGATAGATGTTTTATCATCTGATGAACGAATGATAAACAATTTATTATTTTATGAATGAATCAAAGACACTTTATAATCCGATGAAAGAATGATAGACACTTTATTATCTGAATAATGAATGAATGAATGATAGACACGTTACTATCTGAATGTTGTTGGATAGACATTTTATTATCTGATGAATGAATGGATGAATGATATACACTTTATTATCTGTGATGGGATTGCCCCTGTCGTCGCTTAAAAGTCGTTTAAAAGTCGACTTCATTGCACCGGATTTTTATACCACATGGCTGAGTCTCTTTCCGCAGCGCGGAAAGCGTCGCACAAAGTACGAACTCCGTAGCTCCAGCGACGACCCTCAGGAGTCTCCGAAAAAATGCACTCATGAACCGAAGGTTGCTGTTGACGGAATCGAACCCACAACTTTCGGAGCCCGAAGCAGATGGTTTGATCACTTCGCCACGGAGACTCCCCTGTGTTGTCATCTACAGCACAATCTTCACAGAAACCTGCCAATAGGTGGAGGAATCCAGAAAAGAAACCTCAACCGTCGAAGTTGAAAAATGTTGACCAAAATGGAACAAGGGTTGAGAGCGAACATCTACCCACTTCAATGGATGCTGTGCAAACGTTGAAAGAAGAAGAAGAAGAAGAAGAAGAAGAAGAAGAAGAAGAAGAAGAAGAAGAAGAAGAAGAAGAAGAAGAAGAAGAAGAAGAAGAAGAAGAAGAAGAAGAAGAAGAAGAAGAAGACCTTAGCTTTAGCTACACTCAAAAAGCGACAACGTGACTTTAAATTACAGAATCCGCATACGTAATTGTCGTATTTGAGAATCGCCATCACTAAGTCGACAAACCTTTGTGGGCCAATAGTTTTAGTGTTTTTGTTACTCTTGCTAGCAAGGCTGTGGCGAATTCGCAATCCTACATACCACGTTTAATGCACAGCTGCAGCGGATTTTGTAGCAGACCACATTGCACTGGTTTCCATACACTCATATAAGCGTAGGCTGTTTAGTAAGCAATGTCAAACTAATGAACGCAAAATTGTTTAGCAAATTGCAACAGCCAAAAAGTGCTGAGGTTGTGGAGACGTCATGTAACGGACGTGCAATTAACAAATTATTTCAAAAGCAGTCGACGTGACCGAAAGGACGAGGGCGTTCTAACTTCGAGCTCTTAAACTTTCGGCACGCTGATGGCAAGTTACGACTATCTTAGGACATCCTCGTCCGGTAGGGACAGTCATGAGCAACAGGCGACACCAGACCGTCATCCAGCTACTGATGGCGATGCTGGATAGATTGAGGCGGTGGCTTGGAGGAATATCATCAGCAGAGTTGATCCAGAAAATCAATTACCGAGATCTGTGGAGAGTCATGAACGCCTACGCCAGCTGGCATGGCATTTGATGATGATGATGATGATGATGATGATGGCGAGTTCATTCAATACACCGGTCAGTTGAGTTTAAACGCCGATTCTCGCTCAGAAAGCAATAGCTAACTACTGAACGTAAAAGAACATTCTGCTGTGTTTCGTATTTACCGGTACCCAATGAGGCCCTGTAAGGGAGACTGTTTACACCTAAGAGTTATCATTCACTGCGGAACTATTTGGGACCGTCAATCGGAACAGTGCCGAAAAATCTTTAGCGGATGTTGTCCATCATTTATTGAAGCAAAAAGCTCCCTGTACTTTGCTTGATGAAGACTTGAGTGAGAAAACCAGTTATATGTTTCTCGAATCATGAACTCGATGTTCCAGGGCAGACAAGCAGCTGCAGACTGTGACACTGCCAGCTGAAGGGAATGACATACACACCTAATTAGTACCAGATGAGGAACTTCGGATTTCTTCTTCTTCTTCTGCGTTCATCCGGATTTTTTTTTTCGGATGTGACTGCGTTGTGCCTGTTTACAGCAGAGCTGCGTTCTTGCGCCGTCAGGCCGACACATCCGACTTCTGCGGGCATTTGTTGACCGGGTTAACCTTCCCGGGTGTTTCTTAGAACGTTTGAATCTCACTGTTTTGGTTTTATCCCCCATCCTAGTGTCTTGACACTTGCCGACACATCTGAACTCCAAGACACAAAACTGCTCGTAATAAACAACAGATTAATAAAACAGCTCACCTCGATGAAACAGACTCAAATCAGCCGTTGGCAATTTCGGCATTTATTACATGCTCTCGCAGAACAACAAAGAACGCTACTCCATACCTGCCCCTTAATACGGGGATGGGCGGTTATACAGTTATACAGAACCAGCTTCCAAATCCTGCCATTGCTTCAGGAAGGTCGCTCTTTTCCCAAGGATTTACCAGCCGCGTTTAACTCGTCTAAAGGTTATTCCTGTCCCGGTCCCATCACTGTATGAATGTGAGACAACAGACGATTTCCTCGCTCACTAAGAAGATTGCGCCGAACAGATCATATCCTCTCCAACACGGAGCCCATAGAAAACACCGCTGTCCTGATGTCCTCTCTCGAAGCGTCTCTCGTTGCCGTTTTATGACGTTGTCCACATCGGCCTTAGTTTCTCATATGGTCATCTAGTTTTATGACTTGTTTGGGAATATCCCTTTTTCCATTTCGTGGCGCGTGCCGCTATGTGGCACCAGCTGGCCCATATAGAACAGCCAAAGACATCTTGGTCAACCCTCAAGGGAAGGCAGGGGCAGACCATGAGCATTCCCCGCCATCCAAGGAGGCTTCCATACTTGCAGAGCCATCACACAGCGCTCTGGTACTGGGCTCACCCAAGGAATCGTCACGTCCTGCACATGGCTGCTTAGCCTCACTTCCGTATATTGGGTCTTCCGTTCACCATAGGCTGTTCCTCCGGAAACCATAAGAATGCAGTCTGCAGATGACATCCACACAGTGAGCTTTCGATTAAGACTTTCCACATAATGGATTTGCTATCCAAGCAATATTCCATTTCGTGTCACTAGGACACTTTTTCCACCATTTACGAAGCCCACACAGTGAGCTTTTGATTCGGACATTCAACGTAGTGGATGTGCTATCCAAGCAATATTCCATTTCATGCCTCTGGGACGCTTTTGTAACCGACATACCTGTGGTATGAAGTGTGGCAGTCTATATGCATCTTCATGCACCTTTAGATGTCAACCTGAATGTAGTTAAAGTAAGCTGTAGTCAACTTGAGCTTGTTGATATCTCCATAGAGCTTGTCCTCAAATGAAGCAGGCGTGGGCCAAAATATCTTTCTCTGTTCTGCATATATTGGGCACTCCTGCAGCAAATGTTTAGCTGTCATTTTACCAGTTCCACAATTACATTCATCGGTATCTCCTATCTTTAGTTTATTGAACAAGTGGTGTTTCAGCCTGTTATGTCCTGTGCGGAGTCTGAAGATTGCTACTTGTTCTCTTCGGTCGAGTTTGTAATATGCATCATCCTTCTGGTGGCCTGGATGCTCTGATTCCCATTTGGTTCTATAAGTGCTTTTTATAAACCTTTTTGCCTCATTACAGGTTATGTCTATGTCAGGCTGTGGTAATCGTCCACCCTCTTTTGCTAGTCTGTTAGCCTCTTCATTTCCAGGTATACTGCAATGTGATGGGATCCACTGTATTACAACTTGTTTGGATTTCTGGCATAGACCATGGAGTGCTGCTCTTAGGTCAGCTAGTTCTGTGCTGTTTTTGCTCTTCAGTATTGAGACAGCTGACTTTGCATCTGTGAAGATAGCTATTTGCTTCTCTTTATTTTCCTCCATCAAGAGCATTTCTGCTGCAGTTTTCAAAGCCTCTACCTCCGCTTTGAAATTACTTGAAAATTTTCCAGTTGCCACTGACTGTGTTTTTATCACTCCATTTTTTAAATTAAGGAGAATTCCTCCTCCTCCATTTTTAATTGAATCTTTGGCTTCTTCTTCTTCTTCTTTCGTTCGCTTGAAATATGTCTATGTCTGCAATGTCGTCTCTTGCATGAATTGAACTGTTTTTTTCAGTTCACACAGTGGTCCATAGAGTTTATCTTCCACTGTCGTCTCTCTAGGCCAGAAGGTTTGCCTAGATATGTTATATTTTGGGCAGTCTTGGAGTATGTGCTCTGCTGTCTGCGACGCCAATCCACATGTGCACATGGCTGTTTCACCAATCTTGAATTTTGTATACATGTGGTTGCGTAATCTATTGTGTCCTGTTCTGAGGCGCAGAATAATGACTTGTTCTGGTCTGTCCATAACGTGGTAGTCATCTTGAGCAGGTTTTGGTGGCTTTCTGACTGATTTGATCATTCTTTTCTTTTGGTGGTATGTAACGGGCACATCAGGCTGTTCTTCTTTGGCTCCTTCCTTAGCCAATTGATCAGCTCTGTCGTTTCCGGGTACTCCACAGTGGGATGGTATCCACTGTATGGTGACTTTATGCTGACTGCTAAGTTCAGAAAGTAGTGTCCTTAGTACTGGCAATTTCCCAGAGAGGAGCGCCTCCAGTACTGATTTTGCATCTGTTAGTAGCACCACAGGTTGTGTACCATTGCTGTTATTTAGTAATTTCTCTGTTGCTATCTTGATTGCCTCAATTTCGGCATCATAGTTATGGCAGTACTTTCCTGTCGGTACTCTGGCTGTGTCCCTAGTATTATTTGGGTATTCTATGTACACTCCCGCTCCTCCATTTCGAACAGCATTTTGTGCTGACCCATCTGTGTAGACTCGGATCCAGAGATCCTGTGGATATTCGTCATCAAGGAAGCTGAGAGTGGCTGTTCTGCGCTGCACACTGTTCTGTTCTTCCTTGTCAAATATTCCTCTCACTTTTGTCTGGATTTGTAACGATAGTCTATGCTCATCTTTCCATGGAGTTCGCTCTGGAATAGTTGTTAGGGGGATACCAACTGTGGGCAGATCAGTGGTTTCTCTGCAGAGTCGTTTGGCCTGGTGGATAAAACTACTTCTTTTCAACCGCCCCATAACTAGGTTTTCAAATCTGTTCTTCATAGGGTGGCCTGGCAAGCTGAGGAACTTTTCTGCTTGTATTAGCGTTTTCGTATCTCTGCGCTCACTCAGTGCCTGTGTCCTCCCCATCTTCTCCATTTCCACTATAGGGGTTGATCTCATCCCTCCTGTGGTGACTCTAAGTGCTTGATTTTGCACCTTGTCCAGCTCTTGTAGTGTGGTTTTTGATGCTGAACACCACGCAGTTGACCCATATTCCAGGTGTGGTCGTATGCTCTGTTGGTAAACTTTGCTAAGTATTTTGGTACTGGCTCCCCATGTGGTTCCACTTAGCTTTCTCAGGATGGCTATTTTCCTTCTGGCTTTTGCTACTGCTTTGTTGATGTGCTTTCTCCATGTCAGCTTGCCATCAAATGTTACTCCAAGGTATGTTGGTTCTTTATCTTCTCTTAGGGGAGTTCCATTTATCTGGATGATCCCTGCCTTTTGTTTTGGAGAGAGGGTAAATAGGGTGGTGCTGCACTTGTCAGTGTTTATGCTGACACACCATCTATTTGCCCATGCAGCAAATGTATCTACAGCTCTTTGTAGCAATCTGGTGGCCACTGATGCATATTCATTTGTGCTCCATAGAACCAGGTCATCGGCGTACATTGCTGCTTTAATTCCATGCGGTAGGTGAGCAACAAGATCATTGATGAAGATTAGAAAAAGTGTGGGGGACAAGACTCCGCCCTGGGGGACACCGTGACGCAGTAGTACTTTCTTGCTCTTGAGTCCGTCTATCTGTACTCGGGCTCTTCTGTTGTGCAAGTATGCTTTCACCCATTTGTACATTCTTCCATTGACTTTGCAGTTTCTCAGTTTCTTCATCAGACCTTCTTTCCAGACTTTGTCAAAGGCTTTCTTCAGATCTATCCATGCTGCAAGCACCAGCTTCTTCTCTTGGAATGCATCCTCAATTTCTTGAGAGAGGTAGGTTGTCTGATCTTCCGTAGAGTAGCACTGCCTAAAGCCAGCCTGCTGTGGCACAAGGATGTTTTTACTTTCAATGTACCACTGCAGTCTGTGATTGATGATGCGCTCCAGTGTTTTGCAGAGACAGCTGGTGAGGCTAATTGGTCTGTAGCTAGAGGCAATGGAACCATCTTTCCCTGATTTTAGGAGGGGTATCATGATTGCTTCTCTCCAGGCTTGTGGAACACTGCCTAAGGTTCAGCTGTTATTGAAGATCTGCAACAGCTTTGTTTTGGCCTCTGTTCCTAGGTTCCTGATCATTTCATTGGAGATACCTCAGCTCCTGGTGACTTTCTCATTTTCAGTTTTGATATGGCTAGCTCCAGTTCGCTGATTGTGATGGGTGCGTCCAGAACCTCATGTACTATTTCCTTCTGTCCTGTATGTTGTCGTTTCTCTCGAATCTCTTGTTGTTTCTCTGGACTAATTTTGATATTGCTATCTTGTGCGAATGAGTCCGCAAAATGGTCAGCTGCTTGCTTTCTTGTTAAGATTTTTCCATCTTTATGTAGCGCAATTTTTGAGTTTCTCCCTGTGCCCTCGTCATTAAGCTGTTTTATTAGCTTCCACAATTTCCTTGTGTCTCTTTCAAAGTTCAGAGACTCCGTTTTCTCCTGCCAGCTTTTCCGTCTAGCCATGCTTGTAGATTGCCCAGTCTGCTTTCTTGTAGTTCCACCTCGAGAGGGTGCTGCTTTCACTTACAAGCTCATTTTCTACGGTTAGAAAGACTGACCGATGGTCACTGCCACCAAGTTGTTTCCCAACAATTCTTGTAATGTTCCACTCCAGGTCTGGTGAATGAAAAGCCAGGTCAGGTGTAGTTGTAGAGTGCCATGATCTCGAGTAGAAAGTATGTGGGTCGGACGGCTTGTTAATCAACATGAATCTATTCTCATCCTGCCAGTCTTCCAGTCTCTCTCCTCTCTGGTCCATGTGATCATAGCCCCAGCTCTGCGAGTGGCTGTTGAAATCGCCACACACAATCATTTTTTCTTTTAGTGGTAGTGTGTCCAGTGCCTGTGGGCGGTCACTTGGACAGTAGTAATTGATCAGATGTAGATCTGTATTACCTGTCTTAAGTTTAAGTGTCTGATACTCAGCCCCTTCCATGTAGACTTTGATTTGGGAAGCCATGATGTTATTTCTTACAAGGGTCAGTATCCCACCTTTTCGCCTGTCCTTTCGGTCAGATCGGTAACACTGGTAGCCTCTGATTTTGAAGGCTATATTTTCATTGAGGTGAGTTTCTTGCAAGCAACATATGCTTACTTTTTCTTGGTCCAAGATTTTTTCTAATTCTATTTTTTTGTTGCTGACTCCCTCCGCATTCCAGTGCATTATTTTAAGTCTTCGTTTAGTATGGCCAGTCATTCTATTCTCATGTCCCCTGGCTCCACAGGACATCTGAGAAGGACCTCCAGTAGTTGGGGTTGGACCCTTTCGAGACATAGGGCCCGGCACTGCACCTGCCTGGGGGTCCAAAGCAGGGCGAACACCATAACAATTAGCAGTAGTCGACATATTCCATTTTGCGTAATTGCGTGGCATCCTGATTTCTGTGGTGCGCCTCTTGGCTGGTTGCCTCCGACTTCAGCACCTTTCTTTGCTAGAGCAGACTGTGGTCTCACTCGAGTGTAGATGTGTACACGCGCACACACCTGTCTGCGCATGCATGTACGTGCATACACATCTAGAGCATACTGGTTATTTCCGGCGCCAGAGATTCGCCGTCGCCCCTTCTCCTGTTAGTTTAAACAGGTCCGCCGCGTGAAGGCCAGGAGTTGGACTTTTGCTGCATAGGTTATGTATTCACGAGCCATTGAGGTATTTAAGCAATGTTGGGCGCTCACCCCAACACCGCGCCTCGGCTACATACAGCAACATTTGGAACCCGAATCTTTGGCTGATCCATCTGTATATGCATGGGTCCAATTGCTGCTTGGGTAATGTTCTTTTATGTAGTTGAGGGTTATTTTTCTTCTTTCGGTTTCATTTTGAGTGTTCTTTTTCTCAATACCAGGAATGTTTTCTATCATCTCAGACAGTTTCTGTTGTCTCCAAGCTGGGAAGTTGTGTGCATTGTAAATGGGCTTGACTGTTGATATGTTAAGTATGGGATCTGCCCTAATCTTTCGTTTTGCAGTTTCTACAAAGTTGCTACGCTTCAGTCTTCCTTTTCCAAAACCATTAAACCTGTTATACATAGGGTGGTCTGTCAATCTTCTAAATTTTTCTGCTTGTTGCTGGGCTCTGCTATCTCTTATGTCCTGCATTGGTTGTAAACAAGTGATCTTTTCTAGTTCATTAATAGGCGTTGTCTTCAGGCTTCCAGTTATGATTCGCATTCCTTGGTTTTGGACTCTGCTTATTTTGTTAAAGTTTGACTTAGCTGCTGTTGCCCAAGCTGCAATGCTATATTCCAGTACTGGCCTCACCCGTCCAGTATATAACTTCTTGAGAACTTTCTCATCTGCTCCCCACGTCGTACCAGCAAGCTTTTTCACGATTGCCATTCTCTGCCTTGCTCTTGTTCGATTTTTCTCAACCTGTGTCTTCCATGTCAGGCGACGATCAAAGGTGACTCCTAGATAGTTTGGATTTTCTTCACGGCGCAATATTTTTCCATTCAATACCAGCTTAGGTTGCTGAGTTTTATTTGAGAGGGAGAACACTGTGCATGTTGTTTTCTCCTCACTTATCTTCACTAGCCATGATTTTGACCAGTCCTCTAGCGCTAATAAGGCTTGCTGTATTCTGCTGTTAGCTGTACTAATATATTCTTCAGATGTCCATATGGCTAGGTCATCTGCAAAGGAGGATGTGTGTACTCTGGCTGGAAAATTTTCTGTGATGTCATTTATATATGCTAGGAATAATGTTGGTGAAAGAACTCCCCTGCTCCAACAGCATCATTTTGCTTGTTTGTCCTTGTACTTTTGTCCTGGCAGTTCTGTTCTCAAGGTAGTGGCTGATCCATTTATAAATTTTTCCACAAACATGAATTTTTTGCAGTTTTACTTTCAGTCCTTCCTTCCATACTTTATCAAATGCTTTTTCTAAATCTATTCAGACTGCTAGTGTGTGCTTTTTCTCTTGGAAGGCATCCTCTATTTCCTGAGCTATATAGGTTATTTGATCTTCAGTGGATCTGTACTTTCTGAATCCTGCTGGGTGTGGTGTTAAGAGTTTGTTTTCTTCCAGATGCCATGTTAGCCTGCCATTGATAATGCGTTCCATTAATTTTCCTACACAGCTAAGTAGACTGATAGGTCGATAGCCATTTGGTTCTTCCAGGTCTTTTCCTTTCTTTGGGACTGGTATTAGTATAGCTTCCTTCCATGCCTGTGGGACTATTCCTCTCTTCCAGCTGTTATTTAGGACTGCTAGTAGTTTCTTCTTTGCCTTGGTGCCTAGTCCTATTAGCATTTCATTTGTGATTCCATCCTTTTCTGGTGATTTCTTCTTTTTTAGGGTATTCATTGCCTGTTCCATTTCTTCCATTGTTAGATTTGCCATCATATATACTGCTGCTGTCTCTGTATATCTATGATGTATCTGTTTGTCTTTGATTGCTTTCTTCTGTTCGGTTGTAATATCAATGTGATTTGCATTTTCATAGTGTTCCATTAGTGCATTTGCAGCGTTGTTTCCTGTAAGCAAGGCATTTCCTTGTTTAATTGTTATTTGTTTGTTTCTAGGTCCTTCATTGTTCATGGCTTTCACTAGTTTCCATAGTTTGTTTCCATCCCTGTCAAAATTCAGGTTTTCTGTTTTTTCCCTCCAACAATCTCTTGTTGTTTGATTTACTGTTCTTTTATATTTTGCTGAGATGGCTTTGAGAGAGATGTTCGCTTCAATTGTTTGTTCTCTCTCTGCTGTCTTCCTGGCATCTTCAACTTTGTCCTCCAAACTTTGTAGTTCTTCAGTCCAGTATGGTTTGTAATTTTTCCTCGCTCCTCTTGGAATGGACGCAGTGGCTGCCTGTATTATCGCTCTGTTTATACTTTCCACCATTTGCTTTATGTTGCCATATCGTGTATTTATGTTTTCACAATATTTGTCTGTTAGTATGGCAAATCTGTCCCAATCTGCTCGTTTGTAATTCCAGCGGGGCAATGGCTTTTGCTCCTGTGGAACATACTCCATATTCATTACAAGCTTGATTGGTCTGTGGTCACTACCTGCTAATTGATCAAGCACATGGCGATCGATTTTGTGGAGGATGTCTCCTGTGCAGAAAGCTAAGTCTGGAGTAGAAGTGGTAATCCATCTTCTGGAGTAGAAGCTCGGTGTGTCATCCGCTTTGTTGAGTAGATGGAGATTTGAGTCTATTTCCCAGTCCTGCACTTCATCTCCTCTTTTGTCAGTATCTGGGTATCCCCATCTTTCTGAACGGCTATTAAAGTCTCCGACAATAATGCAATTTGTGTCAGTTATTTTCATGTTTGAGAGTGTAAGATCCTTATTTGCCGGGCTATCCAGATTGTAAATTCTTATTTTCACGTCCTTTATCATTATATCAACACCTATAATTTCGGTTTGGTTGTCAGAGATCACAGATACTTCGCTGCAAGGTATTGTATTTCGTGTAAGTATTATAACTCCTCCTTTGTGTCCTTCGCGGTCGAAACGTGGTGCCTGATATCCTCTGACTGAGAATTTGTGATTGGCGTTGAGGTGTGTCTCTTGAATGCATGCCGCATCTATTCTATCTTTATGAATACGCTTTGTTAGGGAGTCTTTCTTCTTGTAAACTCCTTCGGCATTCCACTGTAGTATGTTGAGTGTCCGGGGTATTTGGTCAATAGACTTCGGATTTTAATTTTGTATATACTCCATTGTTTACACCTGTCATGACAGACGCATTGTCAGTGCCGAGTGCAACTAGTCTTTGCAACTCAAGTCCATTCTTGTTTAAACAAGCTTTTAACGCATTGCATATTGCCTGTGCGTTGCAGTCACTCAGTTCAACTAAATCTAAGTAAGTAACCACAAACTGCTTTCTTGTCTCTGAATAGTACCTAATAGCTACTCCAAGTAGCTTAGTTTCAGAAATGTCATTGCTCTCATCAATCAATAAGCTGTATTTACTTTTGCCAATATCAGCTGTCAAGTCTGTTGTGAAACATGGTGCAAGTACATTTGAAATAACTGCTCTGCACTTAGTTCTCCTAAGCTTAAAGTTGTTGCAACCTTTGCTGTCACCAAAGTGTACCTTGCAGAGTTCACTTAAATGGTCAACAACGCGAAGCGAACAATGGCCAGCTATGAACAAACTTATGCATCCTTCTGTTTCTTTGACATCATCTTTCAGTTTGTCAAATGCAATTGTTGTTTGCCTTTGTGTACTGAATGGTTGTTCGGCTTTCTGATGTTTCGTTGTATTCTTGTGCCTCTCAATATCATTTAACCTGGCTGCAATTGAACATTTGCAATATTTGCAAAAACACTTAGTATTATCCCCTTCTACTTTTAACAACCATTTTTGAAATCTCGTGTCACTGATCCACTGTTCTCTGAAATGTTGACAATATTTCTTGCTCATGGTGAAACACAAATAAGCTTAAATGAAAGGATCATGTACACACCACAAAATTATGAACTCGATTTCAAGCTAATGTATTGTCGTTTGGACTTGTCTGCAAAATGGCGTTCGCTTTCAGCTAAATCGTATTAAAGGGAGTTAAATTAGTTGAATATTGCGCGGTAACGTACTAAGACTGTTTTACCCCCTCGCTTCAGTTCAAATTCCGCTTTTTAGTGTTCCCAAAATGAATTTTAAAGTAATTTTTACCCACCCCCCCCCCCCCCCCCCCCCCCAAAAAAAAAAAACACCAAAAAGCACCAAAAATTTTTTGTGAAGCACTAAATTTACGCGTCCGCGATAAAAGGAAAATTTTCGCACTAACTGACTTGAAAAAGCACTAAATTTAGGGCGAAAAGTACTAAAATGGCAACACTGGAAGCCACTTAAAAATTTTTTTTTTTTTGTTTCCAATTTTTGCCATCTACGTTTATGAAAATGGCTTCTACAAAGAGAAAATGCAAATTCGCGAACACTATGAAATATAAGTTTCCATGCTTCGTTGAAGGACGCAACGAGAATGAGATGGAACAAAAGGAAAAGCAGCGGCGGCAGCAGGATATAACAATATGAACTGGAAACAATTAGGTATATTTAGCTCCGGCGAAAAGAAGAGACATACTAAACACAGACACAATGCACATTCACATACCTTACAAGGAAATCCATCGTACACAGATGAAAAACAAAGTGTGACTTATCCAAAATCAGAAGCAATCAATAAATATATAAAATGAAATAATAAAACAATAAAATAACAAATAAATACAATAGGACAACAAAGGACGGCCGACGTTTCGATTCTGAGAATCTTTGTCAAGGACAGGACAACACAAATAGATAAACAAACGAAAAAGACACAAAATAAATTGACACAACTACTATGGTGGAACGGCTGAAGCAACTTTGGCATTTCATACAGTTTGCCATCATCAGTCTTACAACTTGATGACCTGCACAGCTGGATAGATGCACACATATTTGAAGATTCAGAAACTGCTAAAAATATTGCTTGTGCAAAAACAAAGACTGAAGCAATAATAAACCAAGTAATTGTCCCCCACACTGTTGATGAATTGGATAAATCTTTAAGTCGTATTTCATGTTTCGGTCTTTCGACAGATGTTAGCAATCACGGTTCGCAGAAAATATTTCCTATCGTTGTTCAGTACTTTGACTGGAAAGCAGGTGGAATCCAAACTAAGATTCTCGAGTTAGACAACACACCAAATGAAACCTCAGAAACTATATCACAGTATATTTTGAGAACACTCCAAAAACATGAGATACACTTTTTGGCAGCTATTGTAATAAAATTGTACTGATTGTGGGTTTAATCTGGGACGATTTAAATGAAACATTGAATATGTCCTCATTTGTCCTCCTTTTTTGTCTTATTATGTCCTCATTTTTGTCTTATTATGTCCTCCTTTTGGTGCCCACGTATCTGGCAACCCTACTCATGTCTGATGTAGAGAGTGAAAATGGGTGGTGACTTTCTTGCAGAAAATTTCTCAGTCCTGTAGGTTATGGGGACTGGTTTACGAGTAGCTTTCTCAGTCCTGGATTTGTAGCTCGGAACTCTCAAAAGAGGCTTTACTTGTATGCATCTAGTCCCACTGAATATGTATTTGTTACGGTAAATATAGAATAAACTGGTGAAATATTAACGCCAGCACTCTGTTGATCAGCGCATCGGATCAGACCATGTCTGTCTGTCTGTCCGCGCTATTAAATATTGATAAAAGTTACTGGAAAAAACGTCAGGACCATGTGTTGAAAGAGGAAGAGGACTATTGGAGAAAGGATGGATTGAATTTTATGCAACCGAGAGCAATCATCAACCTACTGGAATCGTCCGACACAGATTAAGGTCTGAGCAGATCGCAGACCTTAATCTACGTACACACTTACTGGGATATTTTGCCCCAACTATTCAGACGAATTGCAGGCCTTAAACATTACAGCATCAGCATCAGCTGAAGAAACAAGAAGGAAATGAAATATAAGGTAAGAAATATATTCCTTCTACTTTCCTGTTAATTTACAAATTATTTACCCCGTGCCTCTGTAATTTCTCTGTCTTTACTAATATTACACATTGCACCCCTCTCGGGATTCTCCGTGGTGAAGTGGTCAAGCCGTCTGACTCGGGTTCCGAAGGTTGTATGTTCGATTCCGGGCCGCGTCCTTCATGTCACGAGTGCATTTTTCGGAGACTCCCGAGGGTCGTCGCTGGAGCTACGGAGTTCGTGCTTTGTGCGACGCTTTCCGCGCTGCGGAAAGAAACTGAGCCATATGGGATAAAAACCCGGTGCAATGCAGCCGACCCTGTCGATGTTAAGCTAGTTCATTCATTGCACCCACTCCTATACGAATCCGGATACGCCTTTGTGTGTCATCAGAATTTGCAGGTCTCCCATTACCGTAAAAATAACTTTGTTAGCAAGAAATCACTAGTTGTTCAGCAAAACATCAAAGGAATGTTGCCGCTTTCAATGATTTAAGTTGTTTTTGGACCTATCAAAGACATATTCCTTGGGTGGGGGTAAATATAAGACGGCTGGAAAAATTTCATAACGATGCAACAGACAGTTTTCAAAATAATTGATCGTGAATGAAGGCAAACAAATGTGGACATACTATAAACTGTCTGCTATGCCAAACTCCCAACTCCCCGGCACACTAACATATACAGAGGCACTGCTGATGCCGTCACACAAAAACACACCCACTCGCTTGCGTGAGAACATTGGAGGAGGACAGAATTGGGTCAAAATGTCAAAGGACAAACCAGACCTGTGCAAGGTCATAATCGCATTAGACTGGGAGTGCGGCGATTGGCCGGCAGACTGCGCTAAATGTCAGGTGCAACAATTGATTCACGACAACTCGCGCCGAGGTGATCTAACCATCTACAGTGTAGATTCTACACGGATGACTGCTAAGAGGCAAAAGAAATGCCCGAGGATTCATAGCACAGTTTAATGGACGGTAGTTAGTGCAGGAGAACCTGGTATATGATACCACGACATCTAGTTTGAGAAATAAGGTGTATGGAGTCACTGTGGCTTTCCGCTGGCGGAAAGACAAACAACACACAATTGTCGGTATTGTAACCGACTCACAGAGAACGTTTAGAAAGATTAAGTCACGCATGCTTCGTACAGACTGGTATGCTTCAATTAAAAAATAACAGATCTTGAGCATTTGATAGATCTTTTGCCCAGGACTTGCTGGTGTGGTGGGAAGCCAGCAGGCTGACAGATTAGTTGGAAATTCACTGCTGGATAGTGTATTGATGCATGATTAGGCAGACATGGTCAGGCCCTCTTGGGGTCGTGTGTATAGAGTGGTAGAACGAACGAACGAACGAACGAACGGACGGACTTTTTTTGAACAGATTAGAAGAACAGATAAATCAGCGTAGCTTAGAGCGAATGGAGCGGCAGGAAGTAGTCAGAGGATCTGGCTGACAATCAGGACTCCGAGGAAAGTCCAGACAGACACACGATCAGACTGCAACTAGCACCGTTAGTATTGGGATTCTTCGCTGGCTGTTGAAGATGAGGACGGAGCACGAATGAGAATGTTTTGAGTTCTTAACTCCATCCATCCATCATGTGCCATGCCGATAAGCGTGGGCGGTCATGATTCGCCATTTCATTCGATCACCAGAGCAGTGGATCAGCTCAGTGTTCTTGTCTTGACCATGCCACGTGGCCCAGCCATCCAGGTATTTACTTCTCTGCCTTTCTCTTGTTCTCTTCCCCTCGATCTTGCCAGTTGTCACTAAGTTCTCCAATTTATTTCTTCTCATAACATGTTAAAAATATTGTGAATGTCTACGTCTAATTTCTCTAATCAGTGTACGATTTTCATTGGGTTTTTCTGTCTGTCTATGGTATTCTTTGTATTCTCCTCAGAAACCATATTTCCACAGCCATCAGATGTTCTTCAGCTTGTCTGCTCATTGTCCAAGCTTCACATCCATACAAAAGTACAGTTCTTAACAATTCAAAAAGCCCCCGGACATAGAAACACATATTATATTCGTACTGGCACACTTCTGTCTTGCGTAAATTCATTTTCAGCATCCAAACCATGGAGTTATCCACCTTGCACCACATACGCTTTAGGTCTACACCAGATCTGACAAACCTTTGATCTGTCTAGGGACATTTGGATATTTATACCACCATTTGGGGAACATATAAAATTATCAACTTCCAAATTAGCTTGCTATATTTGGTCAAACATTTACCTGACCTCTAATTGGTGACTGAAACTGCTTGTCTTCTGTGATGGTAGCTGGTATTGATTATGTTACGAGTACTACTACTAACATTATTCATGAGTGTTAAAATGAATTTCGAGTCCCGCCTGTTGTTGCCTTGGCGGGACCAGAACAAACGATTTCGCGGGTCTTAAAGGCCCTGGACAGGACGTGACGTTCCCCTCCCCTGGTTCACACCAAACGAACTTATCACAGTGTTCGTTAAAAACTGACGATCGTTCGTTTGTTGAATGGCTCAGTGGACAAAAGGACCTATCTGCTATCTGACCCCTACCTGCCATGAGATGGTGCTGATGACGATGTTTGTTGAGTGGCTCAGTGGACAAGAGGACCCATCATCTGTCTGACCCCCTCGCTGCCATGAGATGGTGCTGATGACGATGACGATCTCGGGGAACATGTGTTAAAACATATCAGAATTTGAATGAGTTTTCCGAAACGAAACATTGTTACATCAATTAAATGGCACCGTATCAATATCTGAAGGCTGGACGGACAGGGGGAGGGGTGCTGGTGGACAGACAGACAGACAGACAGACAGACAGACAGACAGACAGACAGACAGACAGACAGACAGCAGTTGTTTTGTATTTTTAATGATATAATTGTCACAGACAACTACAACAAAACAATGCTTTATTTACTGATATTCGAATGTACACGGCCACTTATTTCCTCATACAAAGCTTGGAATGAATCGGGAGAGCTAAAACATGCAACATAATTTTTTCTGTAATAACATGAAAACCCCCTATGTCGGTTCCTTGATAGGGTAGTAACGACAACGACAATGTTGCTGTCATCCTGTTTTCTATCATCCTTGCTGCTGTCATCCTTCTTCATCCTTGTTATTGCCAAGATTTGGATAATTGTTGGAGTCGGAAAACCTGATATCTCTGAGATTTGATAAAAATATGTAAGAAAGGAACTACGCAATGTCTTCACCAAGGTTTGTATAATGAGGATATCTTTAATTTCTCCATTTGGAGGGAACACGTCTGTGTAATCAAGATCGAGTAAGCTGACAGCAGATGGTGTTTCTTGCTCGTTTTCTCATCTCTTCATTGTCTACGTTCGCTATACTCTCGTTAATTGTCGTTCATCTGACGAGGTTCAAGAATCGAATCACTGAGTGCCAATGACTTATTATTGTCAAGTATATTGTTGTCAGTAATCTCTATGTCAACTATGTTGACATCTTCATGAAAGTTGCCTACCACATTGTCACACGTAACCTCATTATTGTCCCTCTGGAGGTACACTTCAAGTTGGCTATGTTCACCCTCTGCGCCAGCTTTGCTAGCATTGTTCAGTTTGTGGCTGTGTCCGATGAAGCTGCGTAGTTCTGTGATGTAAGCGTCATCTTTATCCTCCAGCTCCGCCGTTGGAGATTCGGAAACTTGTGGGCCTTCTTGCTCATGTTTCTTCAAGTGTCTGTCCAAATTGGTCTGTTGGCCGAATCGGCGATCACATATCTGGCACCTGAAGGGCTTTTCCTTGTTGTGTATGTTTCTTACATGGCGCTGTAAGTTTGAGGAGATGCTGAAAGATCTCTCGCAGTACCTGCATTTGTACGGCTGCTCTCCCGTGTGTGTGCGGAGGTGACGGGTCAGGTTTGCAGACCTCGGAAACAATTTGCCACAGTACTTGCAGGCGTACCGTTCTTTAGACTTGCCGGGTATTCGCTGATCAAAACGTTGCTGGTGGTTACTATGAAGTGTGTTATGGCTAGTTTCGTGGTTTGAATAATTAGGATCCGTGTTGAGTTTGAACAAAGGGGAGCTGGTTCGAAACTCTGGACGAGACAGAAAACCGAAATGTCGCGGACGGAAGCCTGGCATAGCCGTGGGATTAGAGGTGTTAAACGGGGGAAACATGGTTGTAGCTACTTGCTGTAGTTTAATGCCTTCTTTTAGCCTGAGGAGGGACTCCATCATGAATGGACTAAGAGAGTAAGGAAACGGACTTATGGTGCTGCCTTTTAGGCCTGGAAGAGGCACGAAGGGTAGTGTCAGTGACGATTCTGGTGCAGTTGGAGTAATAGATGATGTTGGTGTAGAAGAAGATGACATTGGTGACGATGATGATGCTGAAGAAATGGCAATGGCCCGTGTATTGTGCGCGTGTCTGGTGGAGCCTTTCACCGACAATGTAAGTGAGTTCACAGGTTTCTTACTTAGATCGAGGGGCATCTCTTGCTGCTGACCACTGGCCGTTTTGATGACCATGTCTGCAGTTTGTGGGCTGATAACGTCCGCGGAAGTAGCAGAGGGTGGACTAAGTTCTGTTCTCACGGGACTGCTGGAGTGGTCAGATGATGCTTCACAAGTAAACACTAGATTAGGTGACTGAACCGGGACATACCTTGTACCTCCGGTCTCAGAAACATGAGTAGACTTATGTCTGAGGTGAGCAAATCCCGGGGACGCGGTCTTCACCTCGCTATCTGAATTGTTATCACGTGACGATGAAGATTCCGGCGCGGGAGAACATGTTTGTAATGTTGGAACTATGGTTGCAGATTGTTTCATAAATTGTGATTCGGGCTGACAAGTTTCCAAAGCTTGCCTCCGACGTGTCGAGTGTGTAGAGTCATCATCTAACACGTCTTTCATGTCCGCGTCACTGTTGCCTGAGCCCTCTGATGAGCTAGCATCGGACATCTCTGAAGACGGGGAACCAATGGTCACAGCAGATCGCCGTTTCAAAGAACGAACTGTGTCTTCTGTTTGGTCAGTTTCCCCGAATACATCAAATATATGTGCAGGGCAATGTTGTCCGTTGTAGGTTGGGAAGAGAGCCGGCGAACCAGGCAGAGGAGACACTCCCATAATTGCAGGCAATCCGTGAGGCATTTGAAGAGGGATAGTACCGAAATGAGGGTAAAGGGAGAAGGGCAACTGACTTCGAGCAGGATGATCAGTGAAGGAATAGGAGTATAGTGGCGAAGCGAGGTGGCCTGTCCCGTCACTCCCAGGCACCGGGGACGGATTGTCCCAAATGTAGTCAGTTTCCTTTCCACTGCCCGTGCCACCCTCGCAGAACCTCCTGTGTTTACTGAGTGACGTCACGGTGGAGAAGGCCTGTCCGCAGTCCTTGCACCTGATTTGCTGTCTGCAGTCGGCGTGCATGCGTTTGTGACGGCACAGGTTGGAGAACTGTGTGTAGGCCTTGAGGCACACCTGGGGGATGACGAGATATGATTACATTTAGAACCATAATATTCTGTCTCCACTAGAATGCGTGAAAAAAAACAAACTAACACACACACACACACACACACACACATTAATATAATGAACAATTCAAATTGAGCCATATTTGTTACCATTGTGTGTGTGTATATATATATATATATATATATATATATATATATATATATATATAGAGAGAGAGAGAGAGAGAGAGAGAGGGGGGGGGGGGGATAAGTGCAGACAGGATAAGGTGAACTCATCAGGGACCCATGAAATAGTTCTTCTTCTCAGAAATCCCTCTTGTAAGAGGCAAGAGACAAAGAAGAATAATTGTAAATTGCAGGAGATAAACAAATTGTTCTTCACAACAGAAATTCACCACATCCGAGATCGCCTTAAGCGATTTTTACTGCACATATACTAAGAATGACCTTATTAGTAGGGCAATTAGTTTAGTTTAATTTAGTCAACGGATCATATCACCACACACATGCGTAACCCATAAATGCTCCGTTTTATTCCTACCTTAAACCTGAGTCCGGAGAATCTTAGCTCAGTGCACGAACTGCGTAGCACCGGCGAGGATCCTGAAATACATTGGGTAGATGTTTAACTCGAAAGTTTGCCTGAGCAGCGCCGTAAGGCTACTCTTTTTTGATTTCCAACTGACAAGGGCCGGCTTCGTGGCTTAGAGGTTAGCGACTTTTCTCCGTAATCTCGTATACTCTCGTGGGTAACGTGATGACGGTGAGAATCAGCAGTGATTCGAATCGCATCGGTAACTTACGGGGTGTGTGAGCCGGCCGCTCAGAAAGCAATGGCAAACTACTGAGCGTAATCTTGCCAAGAAATCAACATACAGCTGAAAGATGCTGCTGTTGACAGCGATGTCCTGTAAATGTCAAGGGATTTTGTTACGTGCGCAGCAATATACACGGGCGTCCGAACTCACTACCCAGTAAACAGGGGGAATTTTGTTACTAGAAGTCCACAGAAAAACAAATGACCAAGTACTACAGGAAACATTCCAGTCCACAATCAAAATTATTAGTCAAACTTTAACAAAATAAGTAGAGTCCAAAATCAAGGAATGAGGATTAAAATTGGAAGCCTGAAGACAACGCCTATTAACGAACTAGAAAAGATCACTTCTTTACAACCAATGCAGAATAGAGGAGATAATAGAGCCCAAGAACAAGCAGGAAAATTTAGACGATTGATAGACCACCCCATGTATAAAAGGTTTAATGGTTTTGGAAAGGGAAGACTGAAGCGTAGCAACTTTGTAGAAACCACAAAACGAAAGATTAGGGCAGATCCTATACTTAACATATCAACAGTCAAACCCATTTGCAATGCACAAAAGGTCCCAGCTTGGAGACAGCAGCAACTGCTTGAGACGATAGAACACATTCCTGGTACTGAGAAACAGAACACTCAGAACGAAACAGATGGATCAGCCTAAAATTCAATAGAAAATGGAGGAGGGGGAATTCTCCTAAATTTAAAAAATGGAGTGAAAAAAACACACAGAGGTAGAGGTTTTGAAAACTGCAGCAGAAATGCTCTTGGCGGAGGAAAACAAAGAGAAGCACATGGCTATCTTCACAGATGAAAATCAGCTGTCTCAATACTGAAGAGCAAAAACAGCACAGAACTAGCAGACCTAAGAGCAGCACTCCATGGACTATGTCAGAAATCCAAAAAAGTTGTAATACAGTGGATCCCATCACATTGCAGTATACCTGGAAATGAAGAGGCTGACAGACTAGCAAAAGAGGGCGGATACTACCACAGCCTGACATAGACATAACCTATAATGAGGCAAAGAGGTTTATAAAAAATACTTACAGAACCAAATGGGAATCAGAGCATCCAGGCCATCAGAAAGATGATGCATATTACAAACTCGACCGAAGAGAACATGTAGCAATCTTCAGACTCCGCACACGACATAACAGGCTGAAATACAACTTGTTCAATAAACTAAAGATGGGAGATACCGATCAATGTAATTGTGGAACTGCCAAATGACAGCTTAACATTTGCTACAGGAGTGCCCAATATATGCAGAATAGAGAAAGATATTTTGGCCCACACCTGCTTCATTTGAGGACAAGCTCTATGGAGATATCAACAAGCTCAAGTTGACCGAGCTTACTTTAACTACATTCAGGTTGACATCTACATTGACATCCGATTTCAACAGGCATTTTTCGGATGTGCTTTCTCTAGCCTTTGATTGTCCCCAGTCTACCTATAAGGCAGCAGGTTTGTGTGTCTCTTCGTCTGGTTCCTCTCTCTTGACCTGTCCGACATTGGTGACCCTACCAGTAGCTGTGCTACCGTCGGCATAGCTCTTGGGGTCATTGGAACCCGAAAGCCCCTCTACCTCATCACGGTGGACACACGGCAGAGGTTTTTTTGTGTGCTATTTTAAGATATAAGGTGTGATTTTCACTCTTATGTTGGGTTGAGGTTATTAGTTTTTCTATACCATTCTGTGTCGGCTGCCTGGCCGAGGGGTTAGCAGCTTTCTCCGTTAATCCCGAATATTCTCGTGGTCAACGTGAGCGGACGAGAATTAGAAGTGGTTCGAGTCACGCTAGTGACTTATGAGAGTATGGAGCCGGTCGCTCAGAAAGTCGTGGCGTGCTGATGAGCATAATCTAGCCTAGGAATCAACATACAGCTGAAAGATGCTGGTGTTGACCGCAATATCCTGAAACAGGATGGAAACGCGGGAAAAAAAAAATACCATTCTGTGATGTGGATAGTAATACTGTATCATCAGCATATCGAACCTCTGGTATTTCATGACCAACGATATTTATAGCATTATATTGCTCATTGGTTATATCATCTCTGACATTTCTCATTATATTTTCGGAGTACAGGCTAAACAAATAGGCAAATAGGGGGACAGCACAGAGCCCTGACAGACTCATTGTTTGATGTCAAACCAATCTAATGTCTCACCATCTTTTTAAGCACATTGACCCCATGATTTCCCATAGTTTCTGATGTTGTACACAGTCACATGCCTTTGAATAATCCACAAAGCATGAGAATATGTTTACATTAAATTCTCTTCACGTCTCTAGGATTAAACGCATGTTGATTATGCGATCTCCTGCTCCTCTTCCTTGTCTAAATCCAGCTTGAACCACGCTAATCTCTTCTTCTATTTTCTTACGAAATCTTCTCATTGTGATTGCTAGTAGAATTTTACTTGCATGACTGATCGGGGCAACAGTCCTATAGTTGGTGCATAATTTTAAGTTACCCTTTTTTGGTATTGGAATGAAGATAGTTTTCTCTTCCAATCTTTTAGCCATATACCATATTTCCTAAGTAGTGTATCATTCGCATATCTAATATTATTTATGTGATGACCCCCGATAGTGATTCCTCTCATATCTTCTAAATTTCTACCAACATATAATTGGGTTAGCCCGGTCAACAAACACCCGCACGTGTCGGCCTAACGGCGCAAAAACACAGCTCTGCTGTAAACAGGCACACACAAAAAACTCTCCGGATGAACGCAGAAGAAGAAGAAGACGGTGAAGAATTAATACTAGTAACCAATTAACGCTTATGCATATGATTTGGGGGCGGGATGTTTGAGAGTCTGAGCACCTATAGACTTAGCCGGAGAGCAAGGATGGTACCCTACAGGTAAGAGAATGTGGTTCTCACCTCACACTGGAAAGGCTTGAAGCTGCTGTGGATGTGCTGATGTTGTTTGAGGCCGCTGGAGGTGGCGAAGGTTTTGCCACACTCGGAGCAGGCGTGGCTGCGGGCGCCCACGTGCTGTGATCGAATGTGCCGTTGTAGGTTACTGGGGTCGGTGAACACCTTGTCGCAGTTTTCACATGGGAACTTTCTGTCGGCGTCGTGTGTTAGCTGTTGGCATAAATTAATCATATATAATTTGTTAGCAGTAATAATGTAATCATGAGTCATCTGTGAAATATAATTTAGCTGTTAGCAGTAATCACTTAAACACATGTTACCTGTTGCAAGAATAGTATAATCGTCATCTATTAGCGGTAATCATTGTGTCACATGTTTGCTGTTGGCATATATAACTTATTTTAAAACAATGTTTTCCCGTAGTGAATTTGAATAACGAAGACACAAACAATAGATTGCACCTTGTATTGCCTGGCATATTTCGTTGCATCTCGTCAGATACCCACTGCAGAATTTTGACAACACAATCTAAAGTAACTAGATAATCCCCCAACCTGAAATATACAATAATCGCACAGTCATTTCAATTGCCGACCACTGTAATTTTAAACTAACTATCATGTCTTTCTGTTTGCACAAAACTGGATTATGCAGATTAATGAAGATCGCTTCTGCCACCTTTAACATGCGACTATTTTATGTGTTAAACAACACGTGAAACGCATTGTCCATGTCAATCACTTGGCCGGTTTCCAAAATGTGCCATCCAATTGATGACGTAGGAGGTTTGTGGTGTTTAGGCTTGGCCAAGTTCCATCGTCTAAGTTAGAGATGGGCAAACTACGGCCCGCGGGCCGCATGCGGCCCAGCAACTGAGTTTATGCGGCCCTCGGGGGAATTTAGAAATACAAATTTTTACTTCGTTTTTAAGTTATTTTGGTGAATTTTACAGAATTTCATGTACCGTTATGATTGTTTTAACATTATGTGTCCAGAAGAAAAAAAAAATGACATTACTTTATCAAGGAGAACTGTGGTCAGACGTGTTGACAAGATACGTGACAATTTGATGCATAAACATCAAGATGCAAAATAAACAATTGTTGTGGTACTTTCTTGCATTGGATAGAGTACCGATGTATATGATAATGCCCAATTATTGATATTTATACATAGAATAAACACTTCTTTCAAACTCACTGAAGAGTTATTGAGTGTTGAGTCACTCAAAGACCACTATCCTGACCACAAATTATTACCACTTCACTGTGTGATCCATCAAGAAAGCCTGTGTAAAACTGTTTTGAATATCAAACATGTTATAGACCCAGTTGTCAGTGTCATCAACCTCATCAGATCAAGGGGACTTAATCACAGACAGTTCGAGGCATTACTCGACGATTTGGAAACTGAACATTCTGATGTCTTGTACCACACCAGTGTTCGATGGCTGAGTCTCGGCAAGGTTTTGAGGCGTGTGTAGGACCTCAGAGAAGAAATAGTATTGTTTCTAGAGATGAAGGGCATTTAATGACTTTAATACTAACACTGTCAATAAAGAGTGGAAGTTAGACTTTATGTTTGCCATTTAAATTATGGAAAAGTTAAATGAACTGAATGTCAGACTTCATGGCACATGAATTGTATGTACATGTAAAATCATTTCAGGCAAAACTGTCACTGTTCTCCAAACAAGCAAGTGAAAAAAGATTTTGTCACTTCCCTTTGCTGAAACAAGAAACCATTTCTGGTGAAATGACTGAAAAATACAAAGCCCAATTAGATGCATTGATTGAAGAATTTGGAAGGAAATTCCAAGATTTCAAGAACTTAGAGCCACAGTTCAATATTCTTAGTTCCCCGCTTAGTGCAGAAGCTGATACAGCCACAGAGGACATTAAGTTGGAGCTGCTTGACTTACAAGCAGATCATGACCTCAAAGAGAAATTCAAGTCAGTTGCTTTGCTGGATTTCTATTGATCTTTATCCGAGGAACTATTTCCCAACTTGAAAAACTTTGCAGCTAAACTTTTATCATTGTTTGGATCAAGATACATTTGCGAACAAGCATTTTCTTGCTTGAAGATCAACAAATCTAAGAATAGGTCTTTATTGTCGGACTGCACCTTGCATGCTGTCATGCGAATTTCAACAAGTAAACTTGCTCCACATTTCAAGAATATTGTCAAAAATTGCAAGCAGTTACATACATCTCGTTAGAAATCAACAATTGTACTGACAATGTAATCGGTTTGTGTCTAAATTAAAGCCTTTGATAGATAATAGCAACAACAAAAAATGTATTGTATATTTAAAAAAAAAAAAATAAAAAAATAAAAAAACACTAAAAAATCTTGTTAACAAATTAGTAAACATTTTTGTCCAAATTGTAAAATATAATGTATATATGTATAAATAAAATAAAATTGCAATAATTAGTTATTTATACTGTTTAAAAGCCTATAAAAAAAATTCATGATTACTTATTGTGATAGGTTGCTGTAAACAAAGTGGACATAATATATGCTGCCCCCAATAACTTTACATTTGTCAATGTGGCCCTACGCACAAAAAGTGTGCCCACCCTGACTGTGGCGTACTCGGTGTGTGACATAGACTAAAACATGGTTGCTACTGCACCTGGTGTCGTTGAAGGTTAGCCTTCCACTGAAAAGACTTGGGGCACTCGTCACATTTGTAGTCTCCCCCACTGCCGGACTCTGCAGGCTCCAGGTAGGAGTCGTTGCTGAAACATTGTAAGTAACAATCTTATTGTAGGGTTTCACCTGACAGGTCTAAAGTGGCAAACTTTTTGTAGGGTTTCACCTGACAGGTCTAAAGTGGCAAACTTTTTCTAGGATTTCATCTGACAGTTCTTAAGTGACAATCTTATTGTAGGGTTCCATCTGAAAGTTCTTAAGTGACACATTTATTGTAGGGTTATATCTGACATGTCTAAAGTGACAATCTCATTGTTGGGTTTTATTTGACAGGTCTAAAGTGACAAACTTATTGTAGGGTTCTATCTGACAGGTCTAAAGTGACAATCTTATTGTAGGGTTCTATCTGACAGATCTAGAGTGGTAATTATTATCAAATTAGAGGAGGGACTGGCCTAGTGGCAAGAATATCAGGCTCTCCTTCGAGAGACCCGGGTTCGAATCCTTGACAAGATGTGGATTTTTTTTCTGTCGGAGGCAAAATGACAATCTTAAACTGCACAATTTGAGGCGACTGCACTAGCCAGGCGGCCTAAATTCCCGAGGCTCAAGACAACCCACTGTCCTACACTGTAAGGTGCTATAGGCAGTAGATGACAGTTTTATTGTTTTAGTAAGTATTACCGAAATATGAGGCCTGTAACACAAACGTGTAATGCAACAGTGACCACTTGTCTGCTAGCCAGTGGCTTTGAGTTCGAATCCACATGGAGTTGGATTCTGTAAAATGATTGACCCAGTTCTAGATGGGTGCAAGGAAATCTCCTGGGAGGTTAAGGCGACCTTATATTGGCCACACCCATCGAGTGCCTATTGGTGTATACGATACAGGCCTAGCATCATATGCCTAATACGCCTTACTGCGTGAACTGTGACCTTGACTGACTGGACCGCCACACAGTTTCATGCGTTCATCTTTATGTACGCCCTTGCTCTCATCATGGCCTACTGAGAGATTTGAATGTTTTAGCAGTTGTCCTGCCTCGTGCATGTTCCTGTTCAAGGTGTGTAATGTGGTCGTGTCCTTCTTCGTGCTGGTAGACCCCTGCTCCCCCTCCCAGAAACCACGCCTTCCGTTCTGTTCCTTCTAAACCACAGTGACCTTTACTGTAGCCGAAGTATTTCGGTTGCATTTCTCAGTGATGGTCCTCACGCTGAAGATATAGTCACTGGTTCTCTGTCTGAAACCTATCTGCAATGGTAATTCACATTCTGACGTTTTTCATCCAACCTCATAATGTTTAATTGCAGGACAATTATGCCAGGATAACGTGCGACAGTACGACAGATGGTGCACAGATTTGAAGATTTTCTCTTTGGGACAAGGATGTAGATTATTCTCTTCCATGGTTTGGACCAAACAGCGCTGTTCAGATCTTCACACATTTTACATGATGGATACGGACACTGGCTTCTCTTCCCGCCTGCATTAACACCATTGGCACACCGCAAAGGGCTGGCCACTTCCTGTACTTCGGACTTTGTATTGCTACTGCTGTGTCCTTTAAAAGGTGTTCTGGATTTTGCTATAACTTTCGTGTAGATTATCAGGGGCCATGTCATATCGTCGTACGTCTCTAACATTTCTAATAATGCTTTACTGTCTGGTATAATGTTGCCATTACAATTTATGTAATGAGGCTCTGAATTCATCTGCTAAGAATGCAAATGTTCTTGTGAACGTGTCGTAATCATGTCCTTGTAAAATGGCGATATTTTATTATTCTTCAAGCATTCAGTACACATTGTTTCTTCTGTTTTGTAATTGCACTTCTCGTGTTGTTTGTTTAACTAAGATTATGTCCTTCTGTCCCAGCGTTTTTATTTCTCGTCTTTATTTAATTAGCCTGAGTGCTTGTTGTGTGAACTATCTATGATTGTTGCACCCTTATGTAAGACATTGTGTTTTAATGAGATAAGAATGCGTCTCGTTTGTCTGACTTGTTCATCCGGCGTCATCTCTTCTTGTAACGCTGTCAACACTCACATCTGTGGTTTATTTCAATGTTATTTTCAGGCTGTAAATCACTTCACCGAACCTTGTTGGTCGTTCCAATATATAGTAAACGTATGCAAATCACAGAGGCGAACATGTGTCAACATCTAGGCTACCTAGTGATATCCGAGTGAAGATGTGACACAGAGATAAAGAACAATCTGACGGTGACAGACACAGAGATAAAGAACTATCTGACAGTGACATCCGATGGAAGATGTGAAACAGAGATTTAAAAAAAAAACCCATCTATCTCACAGTGATATCCAATAGAAGATGTGACACAGAGATAAAGAACTATCTCACAGTGACATCCAATGGAAGATATGACACGGAGATCTTGACAAAGATCGTCATTTATACAGATGTTTTACTCGAATAGGTGACATTATATGAAAGTAGTATCGCGGTTATCCTTGATGTTTTGGCACGGTTATTTCTCGATGTTGTGACAGTATTATTACTGTTATAAGTTGCTGTTATAACAGTATGATCCTTGTTATACCGCAATGTTATGTCATAACGATGCTTGTTATACTGTGATGTTATGACAGTGTGTTCGATTTTAAATCGTGATATGACATTGCGATACTTGTTATAGTATATTAATGCCAGTGTGATCCCTATAATACCGTGATGTGATGGCAGTGTGATCCCTGTTATACCGTAATGTTATGACAGTACGATCCTTGTTAGACTGTGATGTTATGACAGTGTGATCCCTATTATACTGTGATGTTATGACAGTCAAAGATATTCGACTACCGCCTCCCACAGGATAACTCCAGAGTTTAAAAGGGAAGCCATGGCCTTGAACCAAGAATGACCAACTTCTCGTACCTTGTTCGTGCTGTAGTGCCTGCAGGAACTACCTTCTGTTAATCACACGTCTGACACCTCTCTCTCTCTCTGTCTCTCTCTCTCTGTCTCTCTCTCTCTGTCTCTCTCTCTCTCTCTCTCTGAGCTCTGTAGTGTTGCTTCTGTCTGAATGAACAACCTTCAGTTAATTACACGTCTCCCCCCCCCCCCTCAACCCACCCCTCCCCCATTTTCTGAACTCTGTAGTATTGCTTCTGTCATAAGGAGGTGCTTCCATTCTGACGTGGACAAGGCCTTAGGTTCGCACCAGAATACGATCAGTGTTGCCAGTAGTGGGTTGTGCTCAATCTGTACATCTCTAATTCAGAAACAACCAAATAAATCAATTTTTTCATTGCTCGATGGTCTTTAGGCGCCTGGTGTGCCTTGCCAGATCGAGAAGACCTGACCATTCAGGGCCACATCGATTGACGGATGTCAGTCACGGCCATCGGACAAATTTTGAGCTGTAGCCTACGATGGGTGACGTTGTGATATTCTAGTGTAATAATTTCGCCGCGTCTAGCGTGAGCCATGTGGTAATGTGGTTACACACCCGCCTCACACTCCAGTAATCCGGAGTTCGATCCCGGGTCCAGTCAAGAATACGCACTACATAATTTCAGCCCAGATTACATAATGCCAACCTCATCATCATCAAGTGCCGTGCCGGCTGGCGTAGGCGTTCATGGCTCTCCACAGATCTCGGTCTTTGGTGTTCTGGATCAACTCTGCTGTTGATATTCCTCCATGCCACCGTCTCAGTCCGTCCATCATCATTTCTCTTGGTCTGCCTCTGCCTCTCTTCCCCTCGATCTTTCCAGTTGTCACGATGTTCTCCAATGCCTCTCTTCTCATCACATGACCAAAGAAAGATGTTTGTCTCTTTCTTATTGTTGTATATAGTGTTCTAGTTTCATTAGCCTCTTTCAGGCAATCGTTGTTAGTTACTCTGGCAGTCCAAGGAATTCGCAACATTCGTCTTAAAAACCACATCTCTGTTGCTTCTAAGTTCTTCCTAATTTGTTCATTTACATTCCAAGATTCGCTGCCATACAGCAAAACTGGTTCTATATAGCATTTTAGTACTCTCTTTCTTACATTCATTGATAGCGACTTATTGCATAAGATACTCTTCATTTTCTGAAATGCTGTCTTTGCCTGCCCTATTCTGCTCTTAATCTCTTTTGTACATCTTCCATCTGATGTTATAAGTGCCCCTAGGTATTTAAAATTATCCACTTGGTTGAGAATTTCCCCTTCTATTTCTATGTCACATTTTGGCGTCCCCATTTTCTTTGATATCACCATTGTTACTGTTTTCTTGATATTCAAGGACAGTCCTTTCTGTGCACTCTCTGTTACTACACTGTCCAACAATTGTTGTAGGTCTGTTGCATTATCCGCTACCAATACTGTGTCATCTGCATAGCGTATATTGTTTATATTATATCCTCCGATTAGTATTCCTGGCTTCTCTTTGATCTCTCTCATTATTACTTCGCTATACAGGGAGAAGAGATCGGGTGACAAGACACACCCCTGTCGTACTCCTAGCTTTATCTGTTCGTAACTACCCTCTTTATTTCCCATTTTAATTGCTGCTACTTGGTTTCAGTATATATTCTTTATTATTCTTAAATCTTTCCCATCAATGTTGATATCTTCCAACATTTTAATCAGCTCATCATGTTTTACTTTATCAAATGCCTTAGTATAATCTATAAAGCATAAATATATGTCTCTTTGTTTCTCTATTGATCTTTCTATTAGTGTTCGTAATATATATATTGCATTGTTTGTACCCTTTCCTTCCATAAAACCATACTGTTCTTCACTAATTTCCATTTTTATTTTCTTTCTTGTTCTTCTCATTATAATTCTGAGTAGAAGCTTAGTGACATGGTTTATGAGGTTAATTGTACGAAAATCTTCACAATCAATTGCTCCTGGTCTTTTTGGTATAGCTATAAATACAGATTTCAGCATATCACTGGGTAAATATCCACTACTGTAAATATCATTCAACATTTTGGTTAATATATCTACTCCAAATTCTCCCAACACTTCTAATTCTTCTATTGTGATTTCATCTGGCCCAGCTGTTTTTCCTTTCTTCATATGTTTCATAGCATCAGCGACTTCTTCTTTTAGAATAGGTGGGCCTTCTAAGTTACTTTCTTCTGTTAATTCTTCCCTTTCTCCATTATATAATTCTCTTATATACTCATTCCACCTCTTCATTATAGCACCTTCCTCCAATAAAGTCTGTCCTGTTTTTGATTTCAAACACCCTGTATTTATTCTTATTTTTCTTCCTGTGAGCTCGCTGATTTGTCTGTACATACTTTTTTGATCTTTAATGGAATTTAATTCAATTTTTCTGCATTGCTCATTTAACCAACTTTCTTTTGCCAACCTACACGACATAATCTCAGCCTTCACGGCGTAATCAAAGCCTTCACGACATAATGGCAGCCTAAAGGACATAAATTCAGCTTACACTTATCGTTACACGTTGAACTATATATATTTACATATATCATTAAGGTGCTCATCTCCTATTAAATCAGTGAACGAGATATTCACTTATGTCAAACCTTGTCAAGCTTACTGTAGTGCTATTTTTTTTTCCGACAAGAGACTGGCCTATGGCTGACACAAGCTGGGCTGTGGAGATGAGACGGAAACATTACCTTTTGTCATCAAGGTCGCTGCCAGTGGTGTCATGGCTGCTGCTGTCACTGTCGTGGTCACCACCTGTGGTAGTTGAAGCGTTGGTCCTCTCCATGTCCTTGATGCCCCCTCCCACGTGCTGGTGTGGACTCATCATCTGCTCTCTCAGACGTGAAGCGCGAGGGATGGTGCCTGGACACGTGAACGTCTCGTGATGAATGGCAGCGATGTCTGACTGACACAGGTTACCACATCTCCTACATGCACGGATTGGATCACCTGTGAGGGAGAGTACGTATATATAGACACGCATACAGAATGATGCCGGTTTCTGTGGCCAAGGATTTACGAACGCGGTTCGTAATCCCTCTTATCCGCTTTCGAAACACAGCTGCGCGCGATTTGACAGCAAACCGCGTTGCGCTGGGCTTTAACGAATTGGTATGGGAGCCGGTCGTTCAGAAAGCAATGACAAACTACTATACGTAAACATGCGAAGAGATAATAACAGCAGTGAAATGCTGGTGTTGACAGCGATGTCCTGAAAAGGATATAAAAAAAAAAACAAATACAGAATCACAGGCTAACTGACTGGCCACCAGATGGCGAGGCACACAATTAGGCTAATCATCAATCACACTGGGTCGATTGCATAGTGTTCAGCATCAAATGCCACACTGCCAGAGCTGGGCAAGGTGCAAAATTAAGCACTGAGGGTCACCACGGGGAATAAAATCAACCTCTTTAGTGGAGATGGAGAAGACAGGGATGACACAGACACAGAAACACGAAGATGACACGCAGAGACACGAAGATGATACGCAGAGACACGAAGATGACACGCAGAGACACGAAGATGACACACAGAGACACGAAGATGACACACAGAGCACAAAGATGACACACAGAGACACGAAGATGCAGATCCTCATAATAATGTGCCATACCGATAAACGTGGGCAGTCGTGGTGGGCCATCTCACACGATCACCACAGTTATGGTCCATGATTGTGTTCTTGCCTTGATTATGCCATTTGGCCTAGACATTTATCTCTCTGTTCTCCCTTGTTATCTTCCCATCAATTTTGCCAGTTGTCACTAAGCTTTCAAGCCTTTTTCTCCTAACAATACGCCCAAATATCTGGATCGTCTAAGTCTAATTTCTCGAATACTTGTACGGTTTACATTTGTTTCTTGAAGGACTGTTTCAAATGTGGTTATGTTCATTCTTGGAAATACAAGCAGCAAAGGTCCTCAGAATACCGGACCACCCTTTGAAAAACATATTTCCAAACATGGCCATGGGATGTTGTAAAGCAGCATGTCAAGCTAAACGACTCTGTGGAGAAATCACTGACCTGAAGTCAGCAGACAGCCAGCTGACAAATAGCTCACAACCAATCGCTTGAAGATAGGAATACAGCAAACACCCAGACGCAAGTGAAAGGAATATTCGACAAGGAAGAATTGAGCCGTGTATTACGTAGAACATCCACTTTTAGTTTTCTTGATAGTGTATTGGCACAGGGTATTTGGATTCGAGTCTACACAGGCGGTAAGACCTGAATATAGTTAGAAATGGATAGCGGGAGTGTACACAGAAAACCTAAATAATACTAAGGATACGTCCACAATACGAACAGAAAAGTACTGTCACAATTAGATGTAGAAATCCAAGCAATGAAGACACAAACAGAGAAATTACTCTATACCTTTCATGGCTCTCTGCTTGTGGTATTACTGACAGATGCAAAATCGGTGCTTGGGGCACTCCAGTTCAGGCAAATGTCCGCACTACAGACACCACTGACTGAACTAGGCAGTAAGTAAGGTCACCACAAAGTGGATACCATCTCACAGTGGAATCCCCGGAAACGAGAGAGCAGATCAACTAGCTAAGGAAGGCGCAACCTGTTGTACCAGCCATATTCACCACCAGACAAGAAACATCGAATCATTCAGAAACCCACCAGCACCAGCTCAAGACGACTACCATAATATGGATCGACTAGAACAAAACATTCTTCGGCGCCTCATAACAGGATACAATCCATCACTCAGCTACACGTATACACCATTTAAGCCTACCAAAGCAGCCATAAGCATATGAGGGTTGGCTCATCAAAAAGCAGGTCACATCCTTCATGACTGCCCCGAATATGACATATCTAGGCAAACCTTCTGATCTAAAGAAACAACAGTGGAAGACCACTGAAAACAGTTAATTGCTTATCCCTTACAAAACGTCACAGTCAACCCCATCATTTCTTTTCTTGCTGTTTGTGATTTCTTGGCAAGTTTACGTTCAGTAGTTTGCCATTGTTTTCTGAACGACTCATGGCAATGTTTAAGAATCAGCGCAAGTCGGTCTGCTTCCAAATCGTCCACAGCTGTGTTTTGAACGCGGTGTGAGAGATTGCTAATTGCATTCGTAACCCCTTTGCCACTGGGACTTAGACCACTTTGTGAACTAACAAGACAGCGACTTGTATGCAAGAGACATCACTGCAGATGTAGACAATTTAGTTCAGATAAACAAAAGAATAAGAGGAAGAATAACCAACAGCACTACTTGACTGATAACTGCACACACAATAAGGCTATTAGCTAGACACACAACCAGTCTGGTTATCTTCTTCTTCTTTTGCGTTCACCCGGAGTCTTTTTATCGGTCGTGATTGCGTTTTGCCTGTTTACAGCAGAGCTGCAAAACTTGCGCCTTTAGGCCAACACACCCGACTTCTGCGGGCATTTGTTGACCGGGTTAAATGTCCCGGGTGTTTCGAGAGACATTTGACTCTCACTCGGGCGTAATTGCGATGTGCCTGTTTAAAGCAGAGCTGCGATACTTGCGCCTTTAGGTCGACCCATACTGGTCTGATTATCTGACAGACAATCATGTTGATCACGAGACACACAATAATATTGATCATCAGACATAACACAATACTAATCACAAGATATTTGTCATCAGACTGACGATCAGGCACAACTAGTAGAAACACAATTGCAAAAGACGCAATCACCTGGCATACAATCAGACAGATCACCAGATACACAATCAGGCAGATCAACAGACACACAATCAGGCAGATCAACAGACACACAATCAGGCAGATCAACAAACACACAATCAGACAGATGAATAGACACACAATCAGGCAGATCAACAATCACACAATCAGACAGATCACCAGACACACAATCAGACAGATCAACGGACACACAATGAGACAGATCACCACACACACAAGCAGACAGATCACCAGACATACAATCAGACAGATGAATAGACATACAATCAGACAGATCAACAAACACAAAATCAGACAGATCAACAGACACACAATCAGAAATATCATCAGACACACAATCAGACAGATCACCAGACACACAATCAGACAGATCAACAGACACACAACCAACAAATCACCAGACACACAATCAGACAGATCAAAAGAAACACAATCAGACAGATCAACAGACACACAATCAGACAGATCAGACACACCACCAGACACACAATGAGACAGATCAACATACATACAATCAGACAGATCAACAGACACACAGTCAGACAGATCAACAGACACACAATCAGACAGATCAACAGACACACAACCAACAAATCACCAGACACACAATCAGACAGATCAACAGAAACACAATCAGATAGATCAACAGACACACAATCAGACAGATCAACAGACACACAATCAGACACACCACCAGACACACAATGAGACAGATCAACAGACATACAATCAGACAGATCAACAGACACACATTCAGACAGATCAACAGACACACAATGAGACAGATCAACAGACACACAATCAGACAGATCAACAGACACACAATCAGACAGATCAACAGACACACAATCAGACACACCACCAGACACACAATCAGACAGATCAACAGACATACAATCAGACAGATCAACAGACACACATTCAGACAGATCAACAGACACACAATGAGACAGATCAACAGACACACAATCAGACAGATCAACAGACACACAATCAGACAGATCAACAGACACACAATCAGACACACCACCAGACACACAATCAGACAGATCAACAGACATACAATCAGACAGATCAACAGACACACATTTAGACAGATCAACAGACACACAATCAGACAGATCAACAGACACACAATCAGGCAGATCACAAGACACACAATCAGACAAATCAACAAACACACAATCAGACGGATCACCAGACACACAATCAGACAAATCAACAAACACACATTCAGACAGATCACCAGACACACAATCAGATAAATCAACAAACACACAATCAGACAGATCAACAGACACACGATCAGACAAATCAACAAACTCACAATCAGACAGATTACCAGACACACTACTAAAAGACCACCAGACAGACAATCAACCAGCAAACAAATGATTTACAAACAGACCACCAGACAGACAATCAACCAGCAAACAAATGGTTTACCAACAGATCACCAGACAGACAATCAACCAGCAAACAAATGGTTTACCAACAGATCACCAGACAGACAATCAACCAGCAAACAAATGGTTTACCAACAGACCAGCAGACACACAATCAACCAGCAAACAAATGGTTTACCAACAGACCACCAGACAGACAATCAACCAGCAAACAAACGGTTTACCAACAACCATCCGTACCTCAAATGTATCCACAAGAAGAACAGAGTCGGTTTCGGGCTGCATGTAGCTCTAGCTATACTCTCGGTCCGACATTTACATATATAGCCGCCATACACAGCAACAAGGAGGCTAAGTCCAGGCAGGTAAACAAACATTTGATGGGAAATGAAAACTGCAGGGAAGTTCACTGATAACACGAACAGGAATGGACGAGCTCAATAAAGGGCCAAGATAAAGCTGACGCAACTGGCATCATGTGACGCAATACAATAAAACATGGTCTCAGCACCAATAGTTATCACAATAATGAATGAATGAACCAATCAATCAATCAATCAATCAATCAATCAATCAAATCAATCCAATCAATCAATAAAAAATATACACATACAGAAAATAAATGAAGATGGAGATAAAAATTAAGATATAAGGGGAAACACACCCTTAGAGGATACGATATAACGGACAACAGACGACTGCCAAATGTATATGAGAAAGAAAGATGCAATGTATATAACAAGCGTAGAGTGGAAACAGTGTAATTAGAAGTCTTAGGCAAACATTGCTATAACAATTGCTGTCATGTATACCAGTCCAGTTTCATATCTTTTGGTCCACGAAAGTTTCAAACCGCACCAGCCCCAAGACAGTTGTCCATCTGTCCATTTCTATATTTGTTGATTCAAGAAAGTGGCAGACACAACCAGCCTCAAGACAGTTGTCCACCTGTCCAGTTCTATATTTGTTGGTTTAAGAATGTGGCAGACACAAACAGCCTCAGCACATCTATCCAGTTCTATATTTGTTGGTTCAAGAATGTGGCAGACACAAACAGCCTCTAGACAGTTGTCCATCTGTCCAGTTCTATATTTGTTGGTTTAAGAATGTGGCAGACACAAACAGCCTCCAGACAGTTGTCCATCTGTCCAGTTCTATATTCGTTGGTTCAAGAATGTGGCAGACACAAACAGCCTCCAGACAGTTGTCCATCTGTCCAGTTCTATATTTGTTGGTTCAAGAATGTGGCAGACATAAACAGCCTCTAGACAGTTGTCCATCTGTCCAGTTCTATATTTGTTGGTTCAAGAATGTGGCAGACACAAACAGCCTCAAGACAGTTGTCCATCTGTCCAGTTCTATATTTGTTGGTTCAAGAATGTGGCAGACACAAACAGCTTCTAGACAGTTGTCCATCTGTCCAGTTCTATATTTGTTGGTTCAAGAATGTGGCAGACACAAACAGCCTCAAGACAGTTGTCCATCTGTTCAGTTCTATGTTTTTTGGTTCAACACAGTTGTCCACCTTTCCAGTTCTATATTTGTGGGTTCAATAACGCGGCAGACACAACCAGTCCCAAGACAGTTGTCCATCTGTCCAGTTCTATATTCGTAGGATCAACACAGTTGTTCAGCTGTCCAGTTCTATATTTGTTAGTTCAACACTGTTGTCCGTCTGTCCAGTTTTATATTTGTTGGTTCAACACAGTTGTCCATCTTTCCAATTCTATATGTGTTGGTTCAATAAAGTGGCAAAGACAACCAGTCTCAAGACAGTTGTCCGCCTGTCCAGTTTCATATTTGTAGGTTTAACACAGTTGCCCGTCTGTCCAGTTCTATACTGTTGGTTCAACACAGTCGTACATATTTCCAGTTATAAATTTGTAGGTTCAACACAGTCATCCATCTGTCCAGTTCTATATTTGTAGTTTCAACACAGTCATCCATCTGTCCAGTTCTATATTTGTTGGTTGTAACTTAGTTCACTTTTGTGTCGGTACCGCCTCATCAACGGACATTAACGTTGACTCGTGGCCACCGTCTTAATCGTCAACACACGTTGGCTGTAATGTTATCAAGACTGCCGTTCAACCTACTGACGACGCCAGTATGTGATATCTGTCTCTGTTATGTCCGACGCAATGGTCTCTGACAGTACTAGAGTGAACGTATCATTCTTTAACGTGCTTGTTGATCGTCTCGCTGTAACAACTGCTTCCTGTCACACCAGTGGAAATTACAACATAAACATGGGAAAGGCAGTCGGGGAGACTGTTGGCCGATAAGACAGTGAGACTAATGGGAGATAAGACAGTGAGACTAATGGGAGATAAGACAGTGAGACTAGTGGGAGATAAGACAGTGAGACTAATGGGAGACAAGACAGTGAGACTAATAGGAGATAAGACAGTGAGACTAATGGGAAATAAGACAATGAGACTAATGGGAGATAAGACAGTGAGACTAATGTAAGACAGTGAGACTAATGGGAGATAAGACAGTGAGACTAATGGGAGATAAGACAATGAGACCAATGGGAGATAAGACGTTGAGACTAATGGGAATAAGACAATGAGACCAATGGGAGATAAGACATTGAGACTAATGGGAGATAAGACATTGAGACTAAAGGGAGATATGACAGTGAGACTAATGGGATATAAGACAATGTGACTAATGGGATATAAGACATTGAGACTAATGGGAGATAAGACAATAAGACCAATGGGAGATAAGACAGTGCGACTAATGGGAGATAAGACAATGAGACTAATGGGAGATAAGACAATGAGACCAATGGGAGATACGACAATGAGACCAATGGGAATAAGACAATGAGACCAATGGGAATAAGACAATGAGACCAATGGGAGATAAGACATTGTGACTAATGAGAGATAAGACAGTGAGACTAATGGGAGATAAGACAGTGAGACTAATGGGAGATAATACAGTGAGACTAATGGGAGATAAGACAGTGAGACTAATGGGAGATAAGATAATGAGACTAATGGGAAACAAGTCAATGAGACTAATGGGAGATAAGACAATGAGACTAATGGGAGATAATACAATAAGACTAATGGGAGATAAGACAATGAGACCAATGGGAGATACGACAATGAGACCAATGGGAATAAGACAATGAGACCAATGGGAATAAGACAATGAGACCAATGGGAGATAAGACATTGTGACTAATGAGAGATAAGACAGTGAGACTAATGGGAGATAAGACAGTGAGACTAATGGGAGATAATACAGTGAGACTAATGGGAGATAAGACAGTGAGACTAATGGGAGATAAGATAATGAGACTAATGGGAAACAAGTCAATGAGACTAATGGGAGATAAGACAATGAGACTAATGGGAGATAATACAATAAGACTAATGGGAGATAAGACAATGAGACTAATGGGAGATAAGACAATGAGACTAATGGGAGATAATACAATAAGACTAATGGGAGATAAGACAATGTGACTAATGGGATATACGACATTGAGACTAATGGGAGATAAGACAATAAGACCAATGGGAGATAAGACAGTGCGACTAAAGGGAGATAAGACAATGAGACTAATGGGAATAAGACAATGAGACCAATGGGAAACAAGTCAATGAGACTAATGGGAGATAATACAATAAGACTAATGGGAGATAAGACAATGTGACTAATGGGATATAAGACATTGAGACTAATGGGAGATAAGACAATAAGACCAATGGGAGATAAGACAGTGCCACTAAAGGGAGATAAGACAATGAGACTAATGGAAGATAAGGCAGTGAGACTAACGGGAGATAAGACAGTGAGACTAATGGGAGATATGGGAGATAAGACAGTGGGATTAATGGGGGATAAGACAATGTGACTAATGGGAGACAAGACAGTGTGACTAAGGGGGGATAAGACAGCGTGACTAATGGGAGATAAGACAGTGTGACTAATGTGATATAAGACATTGAGACTAATGGGAGATAAGACAATGAGACTTATGGGAGATACGACAATGAGACTAATGGGAGATAGACAATGAGACTAATGGGAGATAAGACATTGAGACTAATGGGAGATAAGTCTGTGTGACTAACGGGAGATAAGACAGTGTGACTAATGGGAGATCAGACAATGAGACTAATGGGAGATACGACAACGAGACTAATGGGAAATAAGACAGTGAGACTAATGGAAGATAAGACAGTGTGACAAAAAGGGGATAAGACAGTGTGACTAATGGGAGACAAGACAGTGAGACTAATGGGAGATAAGACAGTGTGACTAATGGGAGATAAGACATTGAGACTAATGGGAGATAAGACAATGAGACTAATGGGAGATAAGACAATGAGACTAATGAGAGATAAGACAATGAGACTAATGGGAGATAAGACAGTGAGACTAATGGGAGATAAGACATTGAGACTAATGAGAGATAAGACAATGAGACTAATGGGAGATAAGACAGTGTGACTAATGGGGGATAAGACAGTGAGACTAATGGGGGATAAGACAATGTGACTAATGGGGGATAAGACAGTGTGACTAATGGGGTATAAGATAGTGAGACCAATGGGAGATAAAACAATGTGTCTAATGGGGGATAAGACAGTGAGACCAATGGGAGATAACGCAGTGATAACATAGTGTGACTAATGGGAGATAAACAGTTAGACCATTGGGAGATAAGACAGTGAGACTGCTGGTAGGTAAGACAGTGATACCAATGGGAGATAAGACTGTGAGACCAATGGAAGATAACACAGTGTGACTAATGGGAGATAAGGTAGTGAGACCAATGGGAGATCTTACACTGTGACTTATGTAAAATAAGACAGTGAGACCAATGAGAGATAAGACAATGTGACTAATGCGAGATAAGACAGTGCTGTCATGGGAAATATGACAGTGAGACTGTCATGGTCTTATATGTGTAAGGAAGAATGTAAGTGCCGGGATGTAAGCGAGAGTCAGTGTAAGCATGGCTGAGGTAAAGGGCAGTAAGAGACATCACGGCTTGGCTAGTGGACGGTCAGGCAAGAAGCCCGTGAACAGAGCCACGTGATGCGGGAAGGTCAACGGGGAGAGGGTCAGTGTGTGTGAGGCAGCGAATAGGGACGGACGTGTGGAGATCTATAGAACGATAGAACGATAGAAGGATAGTGTTTGTGACGGATAGATGGAGATGAACGTTGTGTATTGATATTCGAGGAATGTACTAACTGTGATATGTGCGGGATGATGTGAAGTGTGGTTGTGAATGATCATGCGGGCGACAGTGTAAAGAGCGCCATTGTGAGTTAGCGCGTGGCTGTTGGTGGTGAACGATTGTTTGAGCGCGAACTGCGATCATGTTGTCAGCTTGTAATATATTGTAATAAATGATTGTTCAGGAGATAGCTCCTGCCAGTTTCCGATTGTATTCATGTGTTATTAGTAGATGTATCGTAGATGTTATAATATGCCTGCCATAGTCCAGTGGGCGAGACGGAGCCAGTAGTAGGACTCTGACAGGTATGATGGTGTCAGAAGTACACATGAACCACAGTCCCATGTGAATGGCATAAAAGAACGCTACTTTTGAAAAGAAGAAGATCAAATCATAATTGTGTATAAATCGGAGATTTGTTAACAAAGTCAGAACGAAAATAACATCATTTCTTTCCACAGCAGGTTTCAATTCTACAAAGCGACCAGCGTAACCAGAACAGGTCGACGGTAACTAGCACGAGAATCACGTTCCTGTACATCAAGCGTTCGAGTAGTCAGCAGATAAAGATAAGTTGATTAATTTTGATTGCTAATTACCCAAATCTGCATTCTTTGATTTTCTTGTGTAAACATCATCATTGGTAGAGTTAAATATCAAGTAACAGAAAATGTCAAGTAGTGAAGACAGTCCAGATGATGAACACTTTCCAGATCAATCAGATTTCTGGGGCACAAAACATTACAGAAAGTTGCAAGACTTTTTCAAACGTACACATGCACAAGACAAAGAAAATTGTAACAGAAAACATAACCTAATACGTGATTGGACACAGGAATTTGAGAAGAAAATGCAAGACTATAAAATTCCAAAAACTCGCTGGTATGTATGGTATAGTGGATACTTACCAATAAATGGAAAACAAGTACAGAAGATCATACCAGATATGCGTAAGGAAGACTATGAATATTACAAAACAAACATATTAAAACACTATGTAGACTACTTGGACACTCTAAAATTAGAGGTACAAAATCTCAAACCGGCCCCAGACAAATCGTTCACCCAGTATATACAGAGAATAGAAGACTATTACAGAAAGCTAACACTCGAAATTAAACATAAAGACAACAATCAGGAAATAATAGATTTCTTGGTAGTAGAAAAACTTAAAACAACACTCCCATCCGAATGCGGAAAATATTTAGAAGAACACAACACAGAACCTATCAAAAACTTACTGGAAAAATGCCGCGAATATTACAACCAAAGTTTAAACCTGGTTAAAAACACTCAACAGAAAAGTACTGTGAAATCAACGGCATCTGCAGCCACAGATTACCAAAACAAACCACATAAAACAAAACCAGTATTGTGCAAACATTGTAGTACTCCACATACAGAAAATGGAATATGCGATAAAAATCCCACTTATCAAGAATATCTGAATACTATTATAGCACAAAAACTGGGGAAGGTAAATCAAAGGAAATATAGAACAAAATGTCATTTTTGCCTTGCTTATGGCCACAGACGTTTTGAATGTGAAGGAGTAAAAAGATTACAGAAAGCAAAAGCAAATGCAGCCATAAACATTACAACAGACATTTCAGCAAAGAACTTAGAAAAAGTAAACATCACTAAGACGAAAACAAGACCAAACACTGCAAAGTCAGAACAATCTGAGTTTTACCCATCAGACTTTGTACCATATTTCAATAATGTTGTTAACATCACTCAGCCTCATTCCTTATGTAAAAGAGGCAATACTCAACAAGAAAGTGAGGAAATGAACAAAACCTCGAGACTGTCGTTAGGAAAACTAACGTTCCATGAAGGATACATCAATGACACAGTATGCACATGTGTACGCGACACAGGGTCCTGTCTTATCGGTCTTCGGAAGACCCTAGCTGATCCTAAAGACTACCTAGATGAGTACATCTATTGCAGAACTGTTTCAGGGACAGTAGAGAAATATCCTATGGCATGGGCCAATATAAAATCACCTTTCCTATCAGGCAGAGTAACTTGTGCTTTATTAGACAATCCATGCTGTGATTTATTAATTGGAAATGTATTGAATGTGACAGACTACACAAAGTCCAAAACTCACACAGGGCAAAAAGTTAACACCACAACAAGCACTGCCTTAACTACCCCACCCATCATACAACAACATGATGAACAGACCAAAGTACCACACCATACCATCTCACAACAAGAAAAAACAGAAACTGGTGTGTATCATCACAAGAAAAAAGGTGCAGAAGACAAGCATTTCACAACAGTGAGGGAAGATCACAAATCATCATGGTATATACTATACCTCCTGTACTCCCTGTTAACTACACACATAACCAAGTGCACACAGTGGATGGTTATACTCGCACTACTCATTGTAAATACAAAACAAATGTCTTCACAGACAGTTTTATTTACACATCATCATGACGCAACACAGATGATATTATTCATGACAAACCAGCAGACTTTGTTATTTACATCATTACTATTGAACCAAATTTTGTTGTTGCCACTGATAAACTCTATGTCAAATCAACTCAGACACATACTTATGCTGAACAATGTAAATCTTCAGTCGGTGGAATTACTGACGAAAATCAGCAACAAATTACCCTACATATTTTGGAAAATATACACAAATTTCAGAAAAGCATACAAACATGCACGATTACATTTCAAAACTATACATGGTGTATTATTATTGTTTGAACTATTGAATGTATACACACATGTACGAGTGCAGGTTTGGAGATAGCACTCAAAATGATCTCAACATGAAAATTGAAAATCCCCACCCTACAGAAAATTTTAACCGTAACCCACTTTATATCCTTAGATCCAGTAACTCCAGAGTTGCCTTGTCTGCTGTACGACTCCAGCGCTATGATACTAGCACACTTCATTGTATAGACCAGCATAAAGGTCCTTCAACGTGAAAGTGTCACCGGCAAAACAGTAAGACTCAACATGTGATTTCAGGTATCAAACAGTAAGATATACCCATATTGACTTTGTTTTCAAACGAGTATCTACAGAATTCACCTTTTGAAGTCGACTAACAACGACGACAGCTTCACAAGTACAGACATTCATTTCCGATGATCAGTTTAATGAACCAGATGCCAACCTACAAACCATGGCAAAGACAGTCACAGACAGACGCACCATGGCCACACTCAAAATTAAGGCCACTGAACTTAATTCGTGTTTTATACGTGTGAATTCCGGCAATTTTACAGAACAGACTTACAAATTGGCCAATCTTGGTGAACAGTCTTAAGCACTATACACAAGGAAAGACAATATCATGATATACAGAAGACGTTGATAATCGGTTCAGATAGAAGAAATGCCAAAGATTCCAGCACGGAACCGAACATTGAACACTGTTAATGTAATTCCGTGTGCATAACTTTCACAGGACAGGAACAGTTTCCTACGTGCATAAAGGCATCGTCGATGTATATTTTATTGTATATGTATTAACTGTATGACATTCAATGTCTAATTTTATTATTATAATACTTTGTATTGTTATAATGTGATATGTACATATGAGCGTAAGTATACTGGCGAATAGAATAAGTGGTAATGCTGAGAATCAACGCCTGGCAATCCCAATGCGCGAATGTTACCAAACTTGCTTTCGCGGATGCTGGATAGCCCGACGAATGACGCTTAGCAATAGCGGTATAGAATTAACATCAGAATATGGTAACAATACGGAACATACCAACAGGGTGATGTCAACCAAAGAGATTAATAAGAAACTCTCCATCACAGTAAACGAGGTGTACCCAAAAGGGGAAACAACTCATGGTCCGACATAAGATGAGGTAAGGGGGACTATGACACACATGAAGTATATTCGAACCATGACCACAACATTGACATAGCGTGCTCATAAAGAATCGACTAGTGTGCATTAAATAGAGACGAGGGGAACCACGTCTGAATAGAGAGAAAATTTAAGAATGCTGTAAGAGGAAGTTGTAGCCTTATTCGAGGCGTAAACCAATGGAGAATCCTTAAACCAGCATAGCCACAATAACTATGAGATGATAATGCACAGACAATCGATTGAGAAATATGAACAGAAGGTAATGTCACGGAGTGGTGGTTGAATAATATAACGATGTATGACAAGTAGACCCAACCAGAACATTTGTCAGACCACGACAAAACCTTGAGAGAAACCTCAATACTGAAAAAGAGAGAACAATATTTGAAGTTAATCTCGGAAAAGATCAGAGCAAAAAGGGACGCAAGCGCGTACTTATGATCATATAATCCCCTGACAAGGTTAGAAAGATGAACCAAGAGTAACAACAACAGAATGTGTCACATTTCTAAGAGAAAGTGCCACATTGGTCGTGCGGGGGGAGAATGTCATGGTCTTATATGTGTAAGGAAGAATGTAAGTGCCGGTATGTAAGCGAGAGTCAGTGTAAGCATGGCTGAGGTAAAGGGCAGTAAGAGACACCACGGCTTGGCTAGTGGACGGTCAGGCAAGAAGCCCGTGAACAGAGCCACGTGATGCGGGAAGGTCAACGGGGAGAGAGTCAGTGTGTGTGAGGCAGCGAATAGGGACGGACGTGTGGAGATCTATAGAACGATAGAACGATAGAAGGATAGTGTTTGTGACGGATAGATGGAGATGAACGTTGTGTATTGATATTCGAGGAATGTACTAACTGTGATATGTGCGGGATGATGTGAAGTGTGGTTGTGAATGATCATGCGGGCGACAGTGTAAAGAGCGCCATTGTGAGTTAGCGCGTGGCTGTTGGTGGTGAACGATTGTTTGAGCGCGAACTGCGATCATGTTGTCAGCTTGTAATATATTGTAATAAATGATTGTTCAGGAGATAGCTCCTGCCAGTTTCCGATTGTATTCATGTGTTATTAGTAGATGTATCGTAGATGTTATAGTATGCCTGCCATAGTCCAGTGGGCGAGACGGAGCCAGTAGTAGGACTCTGACAGAGACTAATGGGAAATATAACAGTGAGACCAATGGCAGATCCCATCTCATCGCATCATGTTCCTCTTGTACCAATCCGTGTCAAGTTAAAGTATCAATAGCGGGAGAGTGCCCGTTTACGGGCTTCATATATCGAAATTCCCATGGACTCTGTTATTCCCTCTGTCCGTCGTTTACGTGGTCGGCCTCTTCTTCTGCTTCCATTTAGTTTGCACATAATTGTTTGTTGTGGTATAATGTTAGTTGGTAACCTAATTACATGGCCAAACCATTTGACTTGCTGTCTTCTAATAAAATCTATGCTGCTTTAACCCCAACTTTAGTTCTGATTTCTTCATTTCTGATATTCTCTCTTCTTAATACATTGGGCATTCTTCTCCGGAATCTCGTTTCTGTTGTTTTGATTTTTCTTTTCTCTTTTTCTGGCATTGTCCAGGTTTGGCATTGGTAGCATAAAGTTGGTAGGAAGATTGTGTTGTAGAGTCGTTTCTAAGAAACTATGCGTGTTTGTTCTTTAGTATTGGTGCAGTTTGCCCAATGGGTTGGTTTCCGTTATTGCATCTATTTTCCTTCTCGTCTTATTATTTGCTATTTGATGATATCATACTTCATAAGTACTTGAAGCTCTTTACCTGTTTCTGGGGGTGTCTTTTAGGTGAATCTTTGTTGTTATTTCTTCATTTGTTAATGACATTACCTCTGTTTTACTGGTGCTACTTTTCGTGTTATGTACCTTACACACTTCGTTTAGATCAGGGGTGGGCAAACTACGGCCCGCGGGCCGCATGCGGCCCGCCAAGTGATTTTATGCGGCCCGCGAGGGCATTTAGACATAAAAAAAATTTAATTCGTTTTTAAGTTATTTTGTTATTTAAGTTATTTTACAGAATTTCGTGTACCGTTATGATGAGTGTCAATAACAAACATAAGATTGAAGCTGAATGTTTTAATGATGAATGGACAACTAAGTACTGTTTTATAAAAGTTGGTAGCAAATCAGTTTGCTTGTTGTGTCGTGAGTCAGTGGCTGTCTTCAAGGAGTACAACTTAAAAAGATATTATCAAACAAAACATTCCGATTTCGGATACAATTTAACGACCGAAGAGAAGGAAAGGAAATGCCTTGAGTTGGTGAAATATTTGGAGAAACAGGAAAATCTTTTCACTAAACAGTCTTCAATTCAAGATGCTGCAACTCAAGCTAGTCTTGTGCTGTCACACAGAATTGTAAAACAGAACAAGCCATTTTCTGATGGCGAGTTCATCAAGGAATGTTTGCTAGATGCAGCAAACATTATGTGTCTTGAAAAAGAAAAAAAAACAGATTTGACAACATTACTTTATCAAGGAGAACTGTGGTCAGACGTGTTGACAAGATCAGTAAAAATTTGATGCATAAACTTCAAGATGCAAGTAAACAATTTTTGTGGTACTCTCTTGCATTGGATGAGAGTACCGATGTACTGCCCAATTATTGATATGTATACGTGGAATAAACACTTCTTTCAAACTCACTGAAGAGTTACTGAGTGTTGAGTCACTCAAAGACACAACCACAGGCCATGAGTCAATGCTGTTACTAACTGTATTGAAAGAACTGGGTTGGTTTGGAACAAGATGGCAAGTGTTACAACTGACGGAGCTTGTGCTTTGACTGGAAAAAAATGTACGTCTGGTAAAGTTGATAAGTGATCAGATAAAAGCAGAATATCCAGACCACACATTATTACCACTTCACTGTGTGATTCATCAAGAAAGTCTGTGTAAAACTGTTTTGAATACCAAGCATGTTATTGCCCAGTTGTCAGTTTCATCAACCTCATCAGATCAAGAGGACTTAATCACAGACAGTTCAAGTCATTACTTGGAAACTGAACATTCCGATGTCCTGAACCACACCACTGTTCGATGGCTGAGTCTCGGCAAGGTGTTGAGGCGAGTGTGGGAACTCAGAGAAGAAATAGTGATGTTCATAGAGATGAAGGGCATTGAATGTGACTTTAATACTAACATTGTCAATAAAGAGTGGCAGTTAGACTTTATGTTTGCCATTGAAATTATGGAAAAGTTAAATGAACTGAATGTCAAACTTCAGGGCAATGGTGTGTTTGCACATGCATTGTATGTATATGTAAAATCATTTCAGGCACAACTCTCACTGTTCTCCAGACAAGCAAGTGAAAAAAGATTGTGTCACTTCCCTTTGCTGAAACAAGAAACCATTTCTGGTGAAATGACTGAAAAATACAAAGCCCAATTAGATGCATTGATTGAAGAATTTGGATGGAGATTCCAAGATTTCAAGAAATTAGAGCCATAGTTCAATATTCTCAGTTCATCTTTTAGTGCAGAAGCTAATACAGCCACAGTAGGAGCTGCTTGACTTACAAGCAGATCATGATCTGAAAGAGAAATTCAAGACAGATGGTTTGCTGGATTTCTATGGATCTTTATCACAAGAATCATTTCCCAACTTGAAAAACTTTGCAGCTAAACTATTATCATTATTTGGATCAACATACATTTGCGAAAAAGTATTCTCTTGCAAATCTAAGAATAGGTCTTTATTGTCGGACTGCAACTTGCATGCTGTCATGCGAATTTCAACAAGTAAACTTGCTCCAGATTTCAAGAATATTGTCAAAAATTGCAAGCAGTTACATACATCTCATTAGAAATCAACAACTGCAGTGACAATGTAGTCGCTGTGTGTCTAAATTAAAGCCATTGATAGATAATAAAGAATATTTGTTATAATAACAAGTTGTAAAATCGTGTTAACAAATTAATAAAAGTTTTTCTCCATATTGTCAAATATAATGTTTAAATGTATAAGTAAAATAAAATTGAAATAATTAGTTATTTATACTGCTTAATTAATAACCTATAAATAATCAATAATTACTTATTGTGATAGGTTGCTGTAAACAAAACGATATATATATATATATATATATATATATATATATATATATATATATATATATATATATATATATATGCTGCCGCCAATAGCTTTACATGTGTCAATGCGGCCCTCCGCATGAAAAGTTTGCCCACCCCTAGTTTAGATCATTCATTTAGTCTTGTAATTCTGATTCTGATTTTGCTATTAGTGCTTGATCGTCCGCAAATAGTTCTTTAATGGTGTGATTTACCTTGGTTCTTCTTCTGTGTTCTGTTCGTCATGCGGTGTCTATTTGGCTGGTTTCTTTACTTTTGATGCCTATATAGATTATGATCAAAGGGGGGTCATGAGACAACCATGTCGTACTCCGTATCTTATGGTAAAGGGTTATCCATTTGTTCTCACTATGCATTCACTGTTGTTGTAAAAGCTTCTATATACGTTTGTTAGACGTGTACTCACTCCACATCGTTTAAGGATTTCGCACAGCTCGTTTCTATCTACTCTGTCAAACACCTTTGTTTGGTCGACAAAGGCTAAGTAAAGTCTTTCATTAAATTCGATTGACTTTTCTATAAGATGTCCAAGAGCAAAGATGGCATCTGTGCATCCCTTGTTTTTCCTAAATCTAAGTTGTAATTCGCTAGGCTGAGTTCTATTTGTAGTTAGTAATCTACTCAACAGGGAAATGCCTCTGGTTTGTGTGCAATCTCTTTCACTGCATTTGTTTTTCATATTTGAAATAATTATGACGTTCCCCCAGTCTCGTGGTATCTATTGTTCTACCCAAACATGGTTAAATAATCTATGTAGCCATGTTATTCCTACTTCTCGTGTTGCTTTAATTAATTCATTTGTTATTTCGTTTTGTTCCTGTGATTTATTCAATGGGGCTATCTAACAGTTTCTCCAATTTCTTCTTTCAGTATGTCTGGTTCTTCTTCTTCTTCTTCTTCTTCTTCTTCTTCTTCTTCTTCTACTTCTGCTTTCATCCGGATGTTATTTCTTCGGATGTGACTGTTTACAGCAGAGCTGCGTTCTTGCGCCGTTAGGCCAACACATCCGACTTCTGCGGGCATTTGTTGACCGGGTTAACCTTCCCGGGTCTGGTTCTAGTTCTTCAAGAGCATCTGTATTGGTTTCCTGAAATACTGTGGCATCTGATGGAATGTTGAGAATTTTCGAAGTACCGCCTCCATTTTTGTAGGATATTTTTTTCTCACTATTGGTTCTCCTTTTTCGCTGCTAATTATTTCAGTTGGTTCAAAGGGTTCTCTCCTGATTTTCATTGCACTGATCTTTTTCTAGAAGTTTCTAGCTGCATCCTTGTAGTTTTTATTTAAGGTATCTCCATATTCCCTCCAGTCTTTTTTTTTTTTTCTCTCGCTTTACTATTCTATTCGCATGCCTTCTTGCTATACTATATTCTATTTAATCCCGGTCCTATTTGCTCTTCGCCCACTTCTTATATTTTTCTTTTTTTTTCTTTCTTTCACAACCTTCTTTACCTCTGTGTTCCATCAGCTTGTTGTTTTCTTTATCCATGTTTGGTGTTTGCACATGTTATTTTTGCAGTATTTAAAACGCTTGATTTGAACATTTCCATTCTTCGTCCACTGTTTTTCTTTCTTTAGGTAGTTTTACAAGATGTCAGTTAGTTCTTTCTCATATTTTTTTCCTCACAGCCTCGTCTTTGAGGATGTTAAGTTTACTGATTCAGATGGCATATATTTGCCCGGTCTTTGCTTTAACTTATGTTGGTTCTTATTGAGGCAATAACAGCTTTGTGGCTATGTTTATACTTAAGTTCGGCACTGCCCTTGCATCTAATATATTTCTCTTTCTGTTGTTTCTTGTTAATATAAAATCAGTTTGGCTTTTGATGTCTAGATCGTTCCATTTGTACCAGGTGTATATTTGTATCACTGTGTTGATTGTATAGCTCTATCAGTCTACTGCCATTATCATGTCTTTCATTGAGTTGGTCTACAAATGCTCCAAGATGATTTTGTTGACCTGCTTCTCTATATTCTTTAGTACGTCATGGATGTCTTCGAAGAACTCATCGCATTCTTGCTCATTTTTGTTTGCATTGCATGGTGCGTATATTTATACATATGTAGTAATTGTCTGCCGGTCTCTCTGGCTGTGGGGTTACAACACTTTCTCTGTAATTCCGTTTATCATGCAGAGTCTCGTAGCGGAGCGAGAGCTGAGGCGGTTCGACCCCCGCTCGTGACATGCGGGATACTGAGCCGGCCGCTCAGAAAGCAATGGCAAACTACTGAGCGTATTCTTGCCAAGAGATCAACAGACAGCTGAAAGATGCTGCTGTTGACAGCGATGTCCTGTAAAGGATATGCGAATTAAAAAAAAAAAAAAGTAATTGTCTATTCTTTTATTCTCACTGTTATGATTGTTTCTGATATATATTTTATTTCTAATATTCTACTGTTCGTAGTTCAATGACTACAGTGTCTTGCCCTTTCTTGCTGTTCCACTCAGGAGTAGACAAACTTATATCTGTGGAGGTCTTGCATACTCTCTTTTTGATTATGGTGTCAGGTATTCTCATCATCCAATTTTCCTCTTTTCCTTTGTTTCGACAAGTTCTTCTTCTTTACTATTAAACCGCAGATGTTCATTGTGTCTATTTTTTTTTTAAAATCACTGATCTATCTCGTTTCCCTTTAACATTGTCGGGTCTATATCCATTTGGGTCAGTCCGATTATACTTCTTAGTGTTTCTACGAGCAGTATAACAGTAAAATGCCCAAGTTTTATTACATGTACAAGGATCCAATTTAAAAAGTAGTTCAGAGATAAGAAGGGTTTGAACACCATAGACATGTCAAATAATTGACACTCGTTCACAGGTCGACGCCAGGGCGAACAATGACAAATTTGATGATAAGATCAGACCGTTACCAGAGTGATACGTGCCGTACTGTGTGGCGTGCTAGGGGGTTCACGTATACTAGCTGCCAACGGAGTGCCACAGGTATTATTATAATAAAGAGCACCATATGTTTAATGCGCCTTATGCATTTAAAAGAGTCATAACTACTTGTGTAGGTCGTAACATTATGAGGTGTAGTGACCAGAATCGTGTGCAGTCTAACTTCTCTGGTTGCCTGTGTGTCCGCTGTGTAGATGTGTGACACAATGATGTGTGAATGCACAACTACTTTATAACGTGAGGGTTTCCCTACATTTCCCATGTCTTTGTGAATTAACTTATTTATACCTTACTGGATTCTGTACATTTCCCATGTCTTTTGTGAATGAACTAGTTTATACTGTGAGGGTTTCCGTACATTACCCATGACTTTGTGAATTAACTAGTTTATAACTTGAGGCTTTCCATATATTGTCCATGACTTTGTGAATAAACTAGTTTATACCTTGAGAGTTTCCGTAGATGTCCCATGTCTTTGTGAATGAACTAGTTTATACCGTGAGGGTCTCCGTACATTGCCCATGTCTTTGTGAATAAACTGTTTTACAGCTCGGCCGGCCAACTTTACGTCAGACATATTTCAGAGTCATGTGTGAGAGAAGTTGGGCAACACACCTCCGCAGCCTTCACAATATCGTTTTGTGTGCTGTTCCAGGCACCAAGATCTAAGCTGTTAACTCTAGGAATATGCTATCAGTAACCACTTGTATTCATCGTCATTATTATTTTCATCACGCTGTGCCATATCCGCAGAGAAGGTTGGCTATAATGCATCTCTACCATGTTTGTACATTCAAGTAGGAGCCATGCTGACCACATCTGGACGCTGTCTGTCCAGTTAAACCAGTGGTTCTCAACCGGTGGGGAATTCCCCCAGGGGGAATTTTAGAGTTTCCAGGGGGGGGGGGGGGGGGGGGGGGGGGAATGAAGACCATTTCAAGATCGCGTTAATACAATCACCGATTACTTGATATAGTTTTTCCCTTCATACTTTACAGTTAAGTACGTCTCATCCTTCTAAAATTCAATTTATAAAGTAAGTAGACCCAAAAATCATGTTTTATGTGGATGTATAGACTTGTTTTAATATGTGCTGTTAAATTTACCTTACATTTTTACGTATACTGTAGTAGGGGTGGGGGGATTTTTAGATAGGAAATATGAAAGGGGGGGGGGGGGAATGACGTTCTGAAAATACGGTGAAGGGGGGGGGGGGCACGGGCCAAATTTTTTATAGAAGAGGGGGGGGGGGGATGACGTTCTGAAAATATGGCGAAGGGGGGCACGGGCCAAAAAAGGTTGAGAACCACTGAGTTAAACCTTCGACAATTATGTCTCAATAAACTTTGCCGCAGATTATAATTTAGTGGGCTGCTCGGTCGTGTGATCCAGAGTCCTCGTCTGTCCCACGTTGTAATCTTCAGCAGCTTCGCTTTTATATTTGATTTATTTGGTTGTTTCGGGATTTGAGATTTAAATATTGAGCACAACCCACTACTGGCAACGGTGATCGCATTCTGGTATGAACCTCAGTTGATCTAGAATGTGCTTGCTTGTATTGTTATTTAATCCATGAAACCTCTCCATCCAACATCTGAGGCATGGAAGGATTTAGTTATGCTTGTTCACTATTTGTCCAGGATTCATAACATACGATTGTATGCTACAACTGGTTCTATGTAGCACGCAAGAATTTTTTGTCCCTAACCTTCAAAAAAAAAGAAAAAAAGAAATGATTTATTGCATATGATGTTGTTTATTTCAGAAAATGCATGTTCGCCTGTGCAGTTCTTGTCTTGATCTCCTTTATACATCTTCCAGTTGATGTTATTCGTGTTTCTCATTAACTTAATATCTGTACTTGTCCTAAATTAATACCATTTACTTTAATTGTACATTTAGGCACCATCTGTTTCTTTGATATCACAATTACAACTTTCTTCCTATTGTTCTATCTAGGGCCCATTTGTTTCTCACTTTCTACAACCACTATATCTACCATTTTATATAGCTCTTTCTGAATTGTTGCCAACCAGACGCTGTCAATACTGTCATCAACTTACGTAGGTTATTTATGTTATGTCCCCCAACCGCGATCTCGGGCATGTTGTCTGTAGATCTCGTTGTACACTGACTGCGTAACTCAAACTAATCAGGGAAAAGTCCACCACTTTGTCTGTCACCGCCTGCTTTACGCTAAATGGTTTTTGACTCGCATGGCTGCCGTTTGCCAATATACTTTGTCTTTTATTGACAGATATCTGTCATCAGTATGTTATGGTTGTGTTAGTTTGATTATTTACTTATGATTTCGCTGTCAATGGGTTTAGTCTGTGAAGCATAAGTGCATATATGTTTTGACTTCTTTACCTACATCAAATAGAGGCACGACGAAGTATATCGCATTGTTTTGAGTTCTTCCCGTCTACACATCCACGTGGCAAAGGAGTTATGGGCACAGTTCGTAATCCCGTATACCCGCGTTCAAAACACAGCTGCGGGCGATTTGGCAGCAGGCAGCCTGGTCTTTTTTTAAAACGAAAATGGTATGGGTGCCGGTTGTTTAGAAAGCAATGACAAATTACTGATCGTAAACTTGCCAAGAGATCACAACAGCAAAGAAAAAAAATGTTGGTGTTGCCTGCTACGTCCTGTAAAGGATATGCAAATAACTGTAACTATTCTCATGATTATTTTTAGTAACAGTTTTTTGTTTACAAAAGCAATCGCAAGAACTCATAGCTCGGTGTAAACTGTAAACAGATGCAAGCAAGCAAAAAGATTAGACTTATTAAACTGTCAAAACTGTCATTTACTGCCAATATAGTACCTTGTGTATTGCGGGGGTGGAAGGGGGGGGGGGGGGGGAGTCTTTGAGCCTGAGGAATTAAGGCCGCCTGGCTAGAGCAGCCGCCGCTAACTGTACGGTTAGGATTTTGTTTGTTCCCGCTATAAAAATATCCCAGACCTTACCGAGGATTCGAACCCGGGTTTCCTGAAGGAGAATCCGGCGATCTAGCCACTCGACCATCCGCTGCAAGTAGACCTATTGTGAGATTATATTCGCATTCTAAAGGACATGGTCTTATTGGTGGCGCTATTACATTTGGATTTTAAAAGGTTATCGGGAATTTACAAATTGTTATAGATATAATTTAGATGCTATTATTACTGTGGTACCAACATGTCACAAAGCCTTAAATTTTCCTTACGTAATGTTGGCTACTCCCAGTACCTGTCCTTTCTTCATGTGCACCCTTAACGTCTGCAGCAAGTACAGGTGGACTTCACCATTATCTTGAATAGTTGAGTCCGGCTTCGTATCTTCATATAGTTCTTGTGTGTGTTCGGTCCCTCCATAAACTATATTATTTTGTTCTATCAGTTACGCTCCATTAATATCCGATTTAAAGAATGGAGAGGAGAATTAAGATGAAACAGAAACAGTAAACTGTACATGAAATGTAATAGGATAGTTAGTTAGTTTGTTAGTTAGTTAGTTGGTTGGTTGGTTGGTTAGTTAGTTAGCTAGTTAGTTAGTTAATTAGTTAGTTAGTTAGTTAGTTAGTTAGTTAGTTAGTTAGTTAGTTAGTTTGTTAGTCGCGGTCCCAACTTCACGACAACGGGTCAACCCCATAATGCTCCGTTCATGTGCCAGTGAAAACTGTTAAGTGTCATGATGTAAGCAATAAAACAACAATAGTTAATTTTTAAAAAATGATCAGCACTCAAAACGGATTGACAATATTTGACTTTTGCATGCTTAGATTGCAAAACTTCCGCGTGAGATTACAAATGTTGACAATGTGTTGCTCTTCCTGCTAGTGGAAACATGGATCCTATATATGATCATTTCTGTTGTCACGGTGTTTGAACCTCCCTGCACCGCTTATTTATCATTTGACCTACCGAAATATCGTACCTTCCGGGTTTCTCTGCCAGCGTGTTTACTTTGTGATAATGCCATCGTTCCTCAATAGTTGTGTCCTTGATATTCTGTGACACGGCGATAAAATCATGGCGAGCTAATCATACATGACACGAGGAGGGCGATGAGGGTTCCAATATGATCTGACGCCACTTTGTATGTTGTTTGTTTGTTTTTGCTGTCTTTCAATACATTAAAAATGATTCACAATGAAAATTCTCAAATGTGTGTGTGTGTGTGTGTGTGTGTGTGTGTGTGTGTGTGCGTGTGCGTGTGTGTGTGTTCAGTAATGCAACAGAGCGTAACAACCTGTACAATGGGCCAGTAATTAGATAGTCCCTCCAAAAAGCAATGTAATGAAGAATATGTCATATTTAATGACAACAAAAACGATTACATACAAAGGTCCTTGACAGTCGGGACATAAAAAGAGATCTGATGACAGAAACAAAAGTTAGTCTTAAAAGACACTTTCCTTAAAACTGGAGAGAAAATTTGAGAACCGCGCACGCCCATTTCTGCTCTGTTTACGCCGGCATATGAAACAATATGATGATGCATATGAAGTCAAAACACGCCAACTTCATGCCAGCCTCAGTACCCCGGAGATGTGCTGGGTTATCCGAGAGTAGATTTTCTGGAGCGCTGCCTGGAAACAGTCTGGAGACAACCGAATCTGCCCTATCTCGTGAACAGTCTGGCACAACCATAGTTTGTTTACTTTTGTCTGCCCAATATAAAATTCCATATCTCAATAACCAACTGAGGGAAAATGATGAGATTTAGCATCACTTTGTTGTTTTAGTTGTTGAAGAGCAATTGATAGTCGTCATTTAATTTATTTCATTGTGTCACCGTTGTTGGTAATCAATGACCCAAGACATTCAACATATTCCACCACCTCCAATTTTTCCTCATTAACGTATATTTCTTTCTCCATAATAGTTTAATCTGTATACATTATCTTTGTTTTTGCTATGTTAAGATATAAGTTGTGATTTTCACTACTTAATTGGGTGGAAGCTATTAGGTTTTCTATGCCATTCTGTGTTGTGGATAGTAATACTGTATCATCAGCATATCGAATCTCTGGTATGTCATGACCGCCAATATTTAGGGCATCATAAAGCTCCCTGTTTATGTCATCTCTTACATTTCTCATTATATTTTCGGCGTACAGGTTGAAGAAGAGGTCTTCATGTGATGTAAATATGTTTTTAATATATATATTTATTGTCTAATGTATGGCGTTTTGTGGCTTTTTTTGTTTAATTTCATGACTTGGCTTTTTTTTATCACAGTGATCTGGCAACCCTGATACTGAGTGGTACTTCTAGTGCACTTTGCTGATGTTTGCTTGTAGACTAGCTTTCCCTATTGCCTGTGTCCTTGCCATCAGGCAAACCCACTCCAACTTCAGAGGTACATGTAATTTACGTTTCCAAATCAAGGACGAGAAATCAAAATTTCAGTCCAACTTACCATTGTAGAATTAAACCCACTACATCTGCATTAGCACTCCTGATGTTTAAAAACGAGCTATCTTTTCCATTCGGCCATACTGACCTTCACGACGTTGTGTAATATTTCAGATAAATAATGATGATTATTCTGACTGTCTATAGACTGGGCTATAACAAAAACAATAACTACCGACATCCATTGAAGGACTGGCCAAGCTAGTTGATGATTTGGACACTGCTGACGACGCCGCCCTCTGTCCTACTGTAACAAGATCGATCCCAAGCGGTTCTAATTATCATTTTCACTGGCGATGAAAATCATTGGGGAATAGAAATAGACAATTCCAGTTTTAATCAAACGCATCTCCATATTATAATTGTAATTCTTTATCGATAAACATCGTTCAGCCGGCGGTGGTAACAGAATGAACGATCAGGGAGAATACACATTATTTGATGACAAATAGTGTCACTCACGATGAGGTCAGAGGTCGCTCAATGGGAATTAGACTTGATAAGGTGTTGGTGAGGTCCGGAAGCAGTGGGAAATACCATCACAAATGTCTATGACAACCCTGAATATACATTTTAGATTGAGAATTATGAGTATGATAATGAGTCTATTCTGTCATGCATACTTAATTGTTTATATATAATAAGGTGTTATACAGGAGTAGATGACGCTATTAATTATGAAAATCAGATTCGTGACGATCCTGGTGCGGGTCTTCTACGGTATGAAAACCTGGTACCTAAGTCAGTCATTGAGCGACAAGTTCTTGGCAAGAAAAAGTTTGTTGCATATCCTTTAACAGGACGTTTGCAGTCAACACCAGCATTTCTTGCCGTTGTTGATGACTTGGCACGCATACGTTCAGTAGTTTGCCATTGCCTTCAGAACGACCGGCACTCATACAATTTTGTTAAAATCTAGCACAACGCGATCTGCTGCCCAATCACGCGCAGCTGTGTTTCGAACGCGGGTATACAGGATTACGAACCGCGTCGGTAACTTCTTCGCCACGGAGAACGGCACTTGGCAAGAATACATCCTTTTTATGGCACATACCCCGTAAGTTACCGACGCGGAGAGAACCGCTACGTGAGCGAGAATCGGTAGCGGTTCTCTCCGCGTCGGTAACTTAGGGGTATGTGAGCCGGTAGCTCAAACGGCAATGGCAAACTACTGAGCGTGGTCTTGCCAAGAAATCAACAATCATCTGAAAGATGCTGTTGTTGACTGCGATGTCCTGTAAAGGATATGCGGCTATCTATCTATCTATCTATCTATCTATCTATCTATCTATCTATCTATCTATCTATCTATCTATCAATCTATCTATCTATCTATAGAGAGAGAGAAAGAGAGAGAGAGTCAGAGAGAGAAATTTAGAGAGAGAGAGAGAGAGAGAGAGAGAGAGAGAGAGAGAGAGAGAGAGAGAGAGAGAGAGAGAGAGAGAGAGAGTAATAATATCGTTTCTCTGGGAGCTAAAGAACAGACCACACCAAGTATATCAAACAATATAGAATATACCACACAAAGTATATCAGACACTATAGAACAGACCACACAAAGTATATCAAACAATATAGAACAGACCAAACAAAGTATATCAGATACTATAGAACAGACCACACAAAGTATATCAGATACTATAGAACAGACCACACAAAGTATATCAGATACTATAGAACAGACCACACAAAGTATATCAGACAATATAGAACAGACCACACAAAGTATATCAGATACTATAGAACAGACCACACAAAGTATATCAGATACTATAGAACAGACCACACAAAGTATATCAGACAATATAGAACAGACCACACAAAGTATATCAGACACTATAGAATATACCCCACAAAGTATATCAGACAATATAGAATATACCCCACAAAGTATATCAGACAACATAGAACATACCCCACAAAGTATATCAGACAACATAGAACATACCCCACAAAGTATATCAGACAACATAGAACATACCCCACAAAGTATATCAGACAACATAGAACAGACCACACAAAGTATATCAGACAATATAGAACAGACCACACAAAGTATATCAGACAATATAAAATATACCACACAAAGTATATCAGACAATATAGAACAAACCACACAGAGTAACTCAAACAATATAGAATATACCACACAACGTATACCAGACAATATAGAACAGACCACACATAGTATATCAGACAATATAGAACAGACCACACATAGTATATCAGACACTATAGAACAGACCACACAAAGTATATCAGACAATATAGAACAGACCACACAGAGTATATCAGACACTATAGTACAGACCACACATAAAGTATATCAGACACTATAGAACATAACATACAAAGTATCTCAGACAATATAGAACAGACCTTACAAAGTATATCATACAGACAACTGTGTGACGAGTAGGTCGGTGTTATTATTTATATTATGTATTTGTAGTTGTAAAACAGAAATACATTCGGCGTACACGTCCGCTACATCAGACGTGGTTGACACCCGGGAATGGCCATGCCAGTCCCAACCCGCACGGACGTGAGCTGTGGCTGAACACAAACAAACGGAGACTTACGATAAGATGGCATCAGTTTGCTCCACTGACACTAACGTACAAGCTTTGAAATCTGCCCAAAGCAGATGTCAGGTGATGTCAATAGAGCCCACGTCAAGAATGTGTCTTTTCAAAGAGTTAACAAATCATAAATTGTCCTTCTTAGCTTTCAAATATTTTATACACACTTACACACACATGCGCAGACAAACACAAACACGACAGTGAAAACTTCTCGCTCATCTTCCATGTCTGTTCTGTTGGAATCATTCATTTCATTAGTTCCTGTGAATTTAGCTTTCATTAGATTCTCACCTTTCATAAAGCGCCCTCTTCAGGTTAGTTCCACCATAATTGGATTCCACTCTGAATGCACCCATACATAATCTGGATAATATAACACAAAGGCTAGACCCGCATGGCTGGCCAGGCAGAATGAGTATAAAATTGCCAGGTCACGGATTTCTACGGCAATAATCCCGTATTTGCAATACATGACAGAGACGGGCCAGCAACAGACTTTTGTGTGCCTGCAGCTTTAGAGGCCATGTCAATAAGTCTTCTGCCACGATTAGCCTTTTCAGGCCTTGAAAGGTGTGCGGTACCGAGCTGGAGGGAAGCTTCCCTTTCTGTCTCATCTACTTTGCATTTTCCATTGTGTTGTTATCCCGCCTTCTTGACGTTCCGTGATACCCGGATGTTGCAGAAATGCAACGATTGTACTCCATAAATCTGATTCTAAGCGTGAATGAAAGCCCCAACACTATAGCTTCAGATTTTGTGATCAAACGATTGCCTTAATATATAACCTTTCTTGTGTTTAGGGGGAGACGGGAGGCGAAACTTGCACTAATGTATATTTACACATATATTTATTGCACGCTTTCCTCCACCATGCGGGTTTATTTTATCCCCGTACCTTTACAATGACAGTGCATACAAAATTGTCACAGGAAAGAAACGAGAACGAAATTAAGAAACAGTAATTACAAAGTAACAGTTTGTGGAAACATACACATGGCATTAACATCTACAGACAGGCTCGCCTGAAGCGGCAGTGCCGCCAAGCCTAATGGCCGAGCAGCCAAAGTTGTGATGTTTTGAAGGCATACGGGAGTGCTGCTGTGAGATCTCTGCCGTGGTACTTGTATTTCTATTTCTAATACTAACAGTACAATTGGTCGTTAGTCGCGGTTCCAACTTCACGACCAAGGGTCACACCATTATGCGCTGTTCCTGTGCCAGTGAATATCACACAAAATACTCCTCTGTGTCCCTTGTGAAAAGTAAAATAGACAGCAGTCCCATCAAACCAACACTACACACTAATATGCAGCATAGGGCCGTTGCCAGAATACCAACACAATTTCGCCACTAAAATTAGCTCAGCAACCCGCCAGCAGTCATTTTTCTGAACATACAATATTAGTAAGCTATTTGAAGTGACACATATTTCGTGTTCAACAAACCAAGTAGTAGCAGAAGGCAGTTAAATCGACAGACTTGGTCGTGTCACGTTAGCCAGTCATTCATGGGATTCATCAGGACTCGAATTGTCACACTACGGTCGACCTACAAGATACATTTCAATGACATTTCAAAGGATCTAGTCGCGCAGATCTCAACCAACTCGACCAAACCATTACAGGAGATGCTATCTGGGAAGCTGGAGCAAGATCAAAGAATACGGCACCAAAAAGAACATTCAGAGAGAAACACGCATTTATGATTTCAAGTAATATTAAAATTTTTACGGAAATTAACTCCCATGCGGCTCTGAATCATAGGTAATTTTTCTAAAAAGTGAAAACGAACTTGAAAGCTTGTGAGATCTGGTGCTACCACAAGATGCGATGAGAGATATGGAGAGAAAAAAAGATCAAATCCTTAAAGAAATTAGGTAAAATAGACAACTAGCAACATGATAAACAAGACATTCTTGACCTCGTGATGTTATGAGACACTGAGATCTAGTATTGACAACATTGGAGGGAAAGATCGAGGGCAAGAGAAAGAGGTTAGATGGCACAAACATGCAAGAATGTTGACGCTCAAACTTATGTCAGATGAAGAGAGTTATGTCTGACCTTCGTGTTGTTATATCTTAATTTGTATCACAGATATCCATAATATTATAATATATTATAATTAATGTTATTAATATTGCTTCACAAACTCGTAAATTATAAGACATCTTCTGAACTTGTATCGGATAGTTAGCTAGCATTGAACAAGATCAACCAGCGGCTGGAGCGTTCTACGTGAGAATACAAGACGAAGACCCAGCAATAAATGGGTAGATGGAGTAAAACAGACATTTCAGAAATAAAAATATGACAACACAAAGAATAAGATACTCGAAAAAACAGAACGTTGCACATCACGGGCAAAAGAAGAAGAAGATGCTCATGACAAGATGTATACAGATCCACAACAACCTCTGTTTATGTTTAACGGCAGAAGCTTTTGACAAAGCGACACACAAAGGCTGTTTCAATACAGTGCATGCATTCGGTTCAACAAAACGTTCAGGACTCTCTGACACTCTTTGAGACGCGGTGGGTATACTTTGCTAGCCTATAGTTGTATAAACCAACAGGCAGTCCATCGATGATGCGGTCAGTAACATGGCTGTTGCCTTACTTCCCGGGATGTGTACTCAGTTAGGGCTGGATCGAAATGGGAACTCATGTCTATTTTTTTTCCAAATATATTTTGATGGCGATTCGAACACACGACCAACGGGAGAGAAAGCGTGCTAGCCCCTGTGCCACTTCCCCCACCCCTCCCCACAAACATACGACCGCCGGGAGAGAAAGCGTGCTAGCCACTGTGCTACTCCCCCTCCCCACAAACACACGACCGCCGGTAGAGAAAGCGTGCTAGCCACTGTGCTACTCCCCCCTCCCCACAAACACACGACCGCCGGGAGAGAAAGCGTGCTAGCCACTGTGCTACTCCCCCCTCCCCACAAACACACGACCGCCGGGAGAGAAAGCGTGCTAGCCACTGTGCTACTCCCCCCCTCCCCACAAACACACGACCGCCGGGAGAGAAAGCGTGCTAGCCACTGTGCTACTCCCCCCTTCCCCACAAACACACGACCGCCGGGAGAGAAAGCGTGCTAGCCACTGTGCCACTCCCCCCTTCCCCACAAACACACGACCGCCGGGAGAGAAAGCGTGCTAGCCACTGTGCCACTCCCCCCTTCCCCACAAACACATGACCGCCGGGAGAGAAAGCGTGCTAGCCACTGTGCCACTCCCCCCTTCCCCACAAACACACGACCGCCGGGAGAGAAAGCGTGCTAGCCACTGTGCCACTCCCCCCTTCCCCACAAACACACGACCGCCGGGAGAGAAAGCGTGCTAGTCACTGTGCCACTCCCCCCTTCCCCACAACACACGACCGCCGGGAGAGAAAGCGTGCTAGTCACTGTGCCACTCCCCCCTTCCCCACGAACACACGACCGCCGGGAAAGAAAGCGTGCTAGCCACTGTGCCACTCCCCCCTTCCCCACAAACACACGACCGCCGGGAGAGAAAGCGTGCTAGCCACTGTGCCACTCCCCCCTTCCCCACGAACACACGACCGCCGGGAGAGAAAGCGTGCTAGCCACTGTGCCACTCCCCCCTTCCCCACGAACACACGACCGCCGGGAAAGAAAGCGTGCTAGCCACTGTGCTACTCCCCCCTTCCCCACGAACACACGACCGCCGGGAGAGAAAGCGTGCTAGCCACTGTGCTACTCCCCCCTTCCCCACAAACACACGACCGCCGGGAGAGAAAGCGTGCTAGCCACTGTGCCACTCCCCCCTTCCCCACAAAACACACGACCGTCGGGAGAGAAAGCGTGCTAGCCACTGTGCCACTCCCCCCTTCCCCACGAACACACGACCGCCGGGAAAGAAAGCGTGCTAGCCACTGTGCTACTCCCCCCTTCCCCACAAACACACGACCGCCGGGAGAGAAAGCGTGCTAGCCACTGTGCCACTCACCCCTTCCCCACAAACACACGACCGCCGGGAGAGAAAGCGTGCTAGCCACTGTGCTACTCCCCCCTTCCCCACGAACACACGACCGCCGGGAAAGAAAGCGTGCTAGCCACTGTGCCACTCCCCCCTTCCCCACATACACACGACCGCCGGGAGAGAAAGCGTGCTAGCCACTGTGCCACTCCCCCCTTCCCCACGAACACACGACCGCCGGGAAAGAAAGCGTGCTAGCCACTGTGCTACTCCATCCTTCCCCACGAACACACGACCGCCGGGAGAGAAAGCGTGCTAGCCACTGTGCTACTCCCCCCTTCCCCACAAACACACGACCGCCGGGAGAGAAAGCGTGCTAGCCACTGTGCCACTCCCCCCTTCCCCACGAACACACGACCGCCGGGAAAGAAAGCGTGCTAGCCACTGTGCCACTCCCCCCTTCCCCACAAACACACGACCGCCGGGAAAGAAAGCGTGCTAGCCACTGTGCCACTCCCCCCTTCCCCACAAACACACGACCGCCGGGAAAGAAAGCGTGCTAGCCACTGTGCTACTCCCCCTTCCCCACAAACATACGACCGCCGGGAGAGAAAGCGTGCTAGCCACTGTGCTACTCCCCCCTTCCCCACAAACACACGACAGCCGGGAGAGAAAGCGTGCTAGCCACTGTGCCACTCCCCCCTTCCCCACAAACACACGACCGCCGGGAGAGAAAGCGTGCTAGCCACTGTGTCACTCCCCCCTTCCCCACGAACACACGACCGCCGGGAAAGAAAGCGTGCTAGCCACTGTGCTACTCCCCCCTTCCCCACGAACACACGACCGCCGGGAGAGAAAGCGTGCTAGCCATTATGTATCTCTTCCCTTCCCCACGAACACACGACCGCCGGGAAAGAAAGCGTGCTAGCCACTGTGGCAACTATCCCCCCCCCCCCCCATCCGCATGAACACACCACCCCCAGAAGGGCAACCGTGCTAGCCACTGTGCCACGCCTCTTCTCCCTCCCTCCCTCCCCTTCCCCCACGAACACGACCGCCGGGAGGTCAACCGTGCTAGCCACTGTGTCACCTCTCCCCCCCCCCCCCCCTCCTCTCCTCCACGAACACAGTGCGGATGGGAAGGATCTCAGGATAACAAGGAATGTACGATATACTGGTTGCAGAATCTTGCCATCACATACGCACAACTTAGTGAATTCAGTGTAGTGTAACTTGCATCAGAACTTAAGATGAGCCGCGGCAGGGCGGTAGGGCAATGGCCACACGCTAACTTGTCGACTCGGTGGTCTGAAGTCCCGTAGCAGTAACTTGTTGTGGATGCGTTAGGACCGTCACATTTTGGTGGCCTGGGTGAGGGGATAAATGGGTGGCTAGTCTTTCCCTCCCATAGCGAACGGTGAACCCGGGCATTATAACTTCATAACAGTTACACCAACGTGATCGCTTTGGTGATTATGGCCTACTGATAAGCTGTGTGTAGCCTGTTTTCTTTTCTATAGGCTTTGAATCCATGACAACCTCGATACGAAACCCCCACTTTATCACATCTACTCGGGTATCTTCCACTATACCCCTCTACTCGAGTATCTTCCACTTTATCACATCTACTCGGGTATCTTCCACTATATCGCCTCTACTCGGGTATCTTTCCCTATATCACCTCTACTCGGGTATCTTCCACTATATCACATCTACTCGGGTATCTTCCACTATATCACCTCTACTCGGGTATCTTCCACTATATCACCTCTACTCGGGTATCTTTCCCTATATCACCTCTACTCGGGTATCTTCCACTATATCACATCTACTCGGGTATCTTCCACTATATCACATCTACTCGGGTATCTTCCATTATATCACATCTACTCGGGTATTTTCCACTATATCACATCTACTCTGGTATCTTCCACTATATCACCTCTACTCGGGTATCTTCCACTATATCACATATACTCTGGTATCTTCCACTATATCACCTCTACTCGGGTATCTTCCACTACTCCTCCTGTAATCAAAGCCACACCTATCAACCGTTGCAGCCTCCATTCCCTACAGCACAATTTCGGCCAAGACTACACTCTCCTGTCATTCCTGGAATGATGTGCACAGATCAATAGCGATCGATTCTTGTTTCCTTCTCTATGACAGATCGATACTTCAGGCTTCTCATTTTGTTTTTCTTGTTTGCTTAGCTTAGTTATTCCACCGAACGATTTCATATCGATTCCACGGTATTGATTAGACTGTATTTTTATATTACACTGCGTTTCGTCAAGTCAGGACACTGCGCGTAAGTGTGTGTGTGTGTGCATGCGCGCGCGCGCGTGCGTGCGTGTCTATTCCTGTCCGATGTCTCCGTGAATGTATGCGATACAGTTTGAGAAACAGAAGTGGATGTGTGGAGATGTGATGTCGTGTGATGTGATGTCGTGTGGAGATATGATGACGTGTGGATATGTGATTGGAGATGTGATGGGAGATGTGATGGGAGATGTAATGGGAGATGTGATGACGTGTTGAGGTGTGATGACGTGTGGATATGTGATGATGTGTGATGTGATGTCGTGTGGAGATATGTTGACGTTTGGAGATGTGATGAGAGATGTGATGACATGGGGGGATGTGATGGGATCTGTGATGTCGTGTGGAGATACGATGAAGTGTAGAGACGTGATGGGAGATGTGATGTCACGTGGAGATGTGATGGGAGATGTGATGTCACGTGGAGATGTGATGGGAGATGTGATGACGTTTAGAGATGTCATGGGAGATGTGAAAGGAGATGTGATGTCGTGTGGAGATGTGATGACGTGTGGAGATGTGATGACGTGTGGAGATGTGATGACGTGTGATGTGATGTCGTGTGAAGATATGATGACGTGTGGAGATGTGATGACGTGTGATGTGATGTCGTGTGATGTGATGTCGTGTGGCGGTATGATGACGTGTGGATATGTGATGGAAGATATGATGACGTGTGGAGATGTGATGGGAGATGTGATGGGAGATGTGATGGGAGATGTGATGGGAGATGCACTGGGAGATGTGATGTCGTGAGGAGGTGTGGTGACGTGTGGAGATGTGATGACGTGTGATGTGATGTCGTGTGGAGATATGATGACGTTTGGAGATGTGATAGGAGATGTGATGACATGGGGAGATGTGATGGGATCTGTGATGTCGTGTGGAGATATGATGACGTGTAGAGACGTGATGGGAGATGTGATGGGAGATGTGATGTTATGTGGAGATGTGATGGGAGATGCGATGACGCGTATAGATGTCATGGGAGATGTGAAGGGAGATGTGATGTCGTGTGGAGATGTGGTGGGAGATGCTATGATATGTGATGTGATGGGAGTTGTGATGGCGTGTGAAGATGTGATGTCGTTTGCAGTTGTGATGGCGTGTGGAGATGTCATGGGAGATGTGATGGGAGTTGTGATGTCGTGTGCAGATGTGATGTTGTGTGGAGATGTGATGTCGTGTGGAGATATGATGACGTGTGGAGATGTTATGGGAGATGATGTGGAGATGCAATGACGCGTGGAGATGTTATGGGAGATGCAATGACGTTTGGAGATGTGATGGGAGATGCAATCGCGGTTGGAAATGTGGATATGCGATGGCGTGCGGAGATGTTATGGGAGTTGATGTGTAGATGCAATAACGCGTGGAGATGTGATGGGAGATGCAATGACGTTTGGAGATGTGGAGATGCAATGGCGTTTGGAGATGTGATGGGAGATGATATGGAGATGCGATGACGCGTGGAGATGTTATGGGAGATGCAGTGATGTGTGGAGATGTGATGGGATATGATGTGGAGATGCGATGGCGTGTAGAGATGTCATGGGAGATGTGAAGGGAGATGTGATGTCGTGTGGAGATATGGTGGGAGATGCTATGATATGTGATGTGATGGGAGTTGTGATGGCATGTGGAGATGTCATGTCGTGTGCAGTTGTGATGGCGTGTGGAGATGTCATGGTAGATGTGATGGGAGTTGTGATGTCGTGTGGAGATGTGATGTCGTGTGGAGATGTGATGTCGTGTGGAGATATGATGACGTGTGGAGATGTTATGGGTGATGATGTGGAGATGCAATGACGCGTGGAGATATTATGGGAGATGCAATGACGTTTGGAGATGTGGAGATGCAATGACGTGTGGAGATATGATGGGAGATACAATGACGATACGAGATGTGATGGGAGATGATGTGCAGTTGCGATGACGTGTGGAGATGTGATGAGAGATGCAATCGCGGTTGGAAATGTGGAGATGCGATGACATGCGGAAATGTTATGGGAGATGATGTGTGGATGCAATGACGCGTGGAGATGTGATGGGAGATGCAATGACGTTTGGAGATGTGGAGATGTAATGGCGTTTCGAGATGTGATGGGAGATGATATGAAGATGCGATGACGTGTGAAGATGTGATGGGAGATGCAATGACGCGTGGAGATGTGATGGGAGATGCAATGACGCGTGGAGATGTGATGGGAGATGCAATGACGTTTGGAGATGTGATGGGAGATGCAATGACGTTTGGAGATGTGGAGATGTAATGGCGTTTCGAGATGTGATGGGAGATGATATGAAGATGCGATGACGTGTGAAGATGTGATGGGAGATGCAATGACGCGTGGAGATGTGATGGGAGATGCAATGACGTTTGGAGATGTGATGGAAGATGCAATGGCGTGTGGAGATGTGATGGGAGATGCAATGACGTTTGGAGATGTGATGGGAGATACAATGACGTGTGGAGATGTAATAGGAGATGCAATGACGCATGGATATGTGATGGGAGATGCAATGACGTTTGAAGATGTGGAGATGTGATGGGAGATGATGTGGAGATGCGATGACGTGTGGAGATGTGATGGGAGATGCAGTGACGTTTGGAGATGTGATGGGAGATGCAATGGCGTTTGGAGATGTGATGACGTGTTGAGGTTGTTGACATGTGAAAATGCGATGGGCGGATGTGAAGACGTGGGGAGATGCGATTACGTATGGATATGTGATGGGAGAAGCGATGACATTTCGAGATGTAAAGACGTGTGGAGATGCGACGACGTGTGGAGATGCCATGTCATAGTAAATAAGTAAAAGACCAATTTATGCGACTTCGTGAGGTTTCGTCTTCGGGTGGTAGATACAGATGTCAATACTGCAAAATCATCAGCATGTGGATCGCCAGATGATGTTGGTATTCATTTGTTCACACAGAGCTCGGTCTATGGAGCTCTCATTAAAATCTGCTGATGATGCAGCACGCTACTGTTTCAGTCCTCCCAGCATTATTTCTCTTAATCTGCCTCGGGATTTTCGCCACTGATAATTCTAATTGTCACAATATTCTCCAAAGTCTCTCTTCTCATCACATGACAAAAGAATGCTGTTTGTCGCTTTCGTATTGTTGTATACAATGTTCAAGCTTCCAGGAAATCATCGTTAGAAACTCTGGAAATTCAAGGTGTTGGCAACATTCGTCTCAGGAACCATAAACCCGTTGCTTCCTAGCCTTTCCTAATTTGTTCAATGACGTTCCAAGATTCGCAAAACAAAATTGCATAGGATACTTTCCATTTTCTGAAATGCAACATATAAATATGTAGTGCAAAATGCTTAAGGCGTCCTCGGATGTGGCGAATTTCTGTTGCGAAGAACAATTCGTTTTTCCCCGGAAATGTTTCTTTCGCCGGGCTCCCTGGCCTTAGGAGTTTATCGTCTTTCTCCATAATCCCGTATACTGTCGTCAGTAAATTGACGTGCGCGAGAATCGGTAGCGGTTCTCGCCGCATCTGTAACTTACGGGGTATGTGAGCCGGTCGCTCAGAATGCAATGGCAAACTACTGAACGTAATCTTGCCAAGGAATCAACAATCAGCTGAAAGATGCTGCTGTTGACCGCGATATTCTGTAAAGGATATGCGAACGCACAAACAAAATGTTTCTTCCGAACGATTACACGTGTCCCGACTATATCATTTGATCTGCTCAAGTGGGACTCTTTTCAAACACGCGGACATTTGTACAACTTTTCGGCTATTTTCGGAAATTGCGGGTTTTGTCGGTGTTAGCCCATCTAAAAATAGCTGGAATGTTAAAACTCATATTTTGTAAAAAGAAAGATTGAGCTATTGCAAGAAACGGTAAATAGAAGCAAAAAAGAAATGGAAATAGCAAATAAATTCGACATTCCAAAATCAAAGCTTCATAAATCATAAATATTCTGGATTGGTACAGAAGAATGTTTTATGGTGAACAAGTTGATTGTCCTTGAATGAAGAACCGAAAAGCTGCATGGAAATAAAGCATCTCATGGAAAGACATTATTATTAACTCAAGTACGGGTACTAAGATACAGAGGAAAATTGCAGCTTTTCCATTTCAAAGTGTGAAAGTGTTGTTATTCTCTAGATATGTGTGCCGACATTGTATATTTATACTTTTGACGAATTACATATTTTCTGTCTCATGATGTTGTTATGTTGTTTGTCCGTCAAAAATGATGATGACCATTCATTTCATCCAGTGAGGTTGAAAGTATGGAGCCGTGGGTTCTAAGATGGCTGATAAGGCCTATTTTGGCTCGAAATGTTCTTTGACAATGTGGGAAAATAATGCTTGACGTTCCAGGAGGAGGATCTCCTGCAGTGGTTTTTCTGTCCAGTCTCTTCTTCACAGCTCTTGCAGTCCTGGTTACTTCACAAGTGTCATATATTTGTCGTATTCAACGCTAATTCTTTATTGTAGTGTATCTCGGAACAGTAATAACATCTGATGGGAGATGCCTTGAAGAGATTAGAACAAGAGTCGCCATGGCAAAGGTAGCCTTTAGCAAGATGAAAAACATACTGACCAATTAAAAGATGTCAATTGAAACGAGAAAAAGAGTGTTGAGATGCTACATAGAACCTGTACTTTTATATGGATGTGAAGCGTGGACAATGAGCAGTCAGGCTGAAAAACATCTGATGGCTGTGGAGATGTGGTTTCTGAGGAAAATGCAAAGAATACCATGGACAGCCAGAAAGACCAATGAACAAGTCCTTCAAGAAACAAATGAAGATCGTAAATTGATTAGAGAAATTAGACGTAGACAGTCAAAAATTTTTGGGCATGTTATGAGAAGAAATGGATTGGAGAACTTGGTGACAACTGGTAAGATCGAAGGGAACAGACCAAGGAGAAGACCTAGAAGCAAGTGCCTGGATGGCTTGGCCTTGTGGCATGGTCGAGACAGAAACTCGGAGCTGATCCACGACTCTGGTGATCGAGTGAGATGGCAGAACATGACCGCCCACGCTTACCGGCATGGCACATGATGGATGGATGGATGGAGTGTACCTTGTAAATGCTTTACCATGTGCGTGAACTCTTATCTGGATAAGATGAATATCTGATAAGAACTATTTCTTGAGTCCCCGGTGAGTTCTTATCAGGTCTACACTGTACCTGAATTATTTTCTCTGTTGGGGTATCATTTTCGCACTCCGGACAAGTCCATATGTGCTCAGATCCCCCCCCCCCCCCCTCTTCCAATGTATCAGCGTCCGCGTGGTTAATAGAGCCAGTTCTGTGGTGGTTGACGAGGCCCCTCGTTTTCCCGATGTGCCCCTCGGGTCAGGTCGTGCCAGTTCTGACTCCCAAGTCTCTCATTCTGGACAGCGATGTGAATTCACTGGCGTCAAAGTCCTCCACCCTGGATATGAATTCTTGAGGAGATAATGTGGTGGTGTCCCCTTGCATACTAATATTGGCTAGACGCGTATGGTTTAACTGCCTATCTGGATATATATATATATATATATATATATATATATATATATATATATATATATATATATATATATATATATTATATATATATAAGCAGCTTTAAGCTGGACTTTTTGAAGGACCTCAAATTAGAATGTTAATAAACGATCCAAATGTTATTGATTCGATTAACATAATAGAGTCCACAACCTGGTACTCATTTGTTCTTGTTGTGCAAAACTTTCTGGGTAACTTTAAAGAAGAAAATTATTCTGAATTAGTTGAAAACATGCTTTCGAGTTGTTATAAGCTGGTATGCAACATGAACACAAAATTTTTACTATCTCCATAACCATTTACGTTTCTTTCCCCGAGAATCTTGGCGACTTTAGTCATGAGCAAGGTGAAAGATTTCACCAAGATATAGAAACAATGAAAGAGAGATACCGGGGGCTTTGGGATTACCTGATGGACCCTTAAGCGTGACTCTCCGGGCATATCACATTCCAAGGAGTCATCGAAAAGAAGCTTTTTGTGTGCTGGCTACACATAATAAAATGCTAATGATAAGGTTTGAATACCTTTTTGTTATTTTATATGAAAGTAATAAATACACAGTAATCTATATCTATAAAACAGAGTGTATGTGGCCCTCCAGGGCCTGGGCGAAGCCGGGCCGGGTCAGCTAGTTACATATAAAATGAATGCAGATTACAGTCAAAATGCCACTGATGGCACCTAATTCTAAGCTTGTACATAAGAATTGCCCTACTCAGAAGGTTATTCTTAGTTATCTCAAAAACTAGAGCCGATAGCACAAATTTGATTACATTTTTGGAATCAGCAATACACAATTACCCAAGAACAACTATACAATGTAAGGTACCAAAATGTGTATAGAATCAGCACACATGTTACTACGGCACTGGAACAAGTCAACTGTGGTTCTAATACACGGCACTTAATAGAATAATGGCAGGCCTGAGATATACATAGGAAAGAGAATTGGAATGGCCAAATCAATTTGAAACAGCTTCTCGTATCTAAACAGCTGAGTTACGAAGGAAAATTAATTGTGATTACGCGGTATATTTACTCTATATTATTGCGTTGTGCACAAACATAGGCAATGAATAAACAATATGAGGGTAGCTTGTAAAATGTGGGTTATTCAGGCTAACAGTGACAGGGGAAGACAACAAATAAATAATTATTACAAAAACTGGGTTCAAGCTAAGGATAGACAATTTGTGAAATCCAAATCGGTGAACGGTTTTCCTATTTCACCAACGCCGATACTGACCAGTACATTGTGTCCATACGTTGTCAGGCATTAGTAACTACTGGGGACTACAGGTGTCCGATTCACAAAGCTACCGCCAATAGGAAAGCCAAACCAAGAACAGAAATTACATCAAAGCGAGCGGGCGAGTCAATAAGTAAGTCACACAGTTCTGTGGGATGGCAGGTAAATGTAGTTGGTGTTTTCTACAGGTGTCATTAGGTGACAGCAACATCAAACTTTAAATTCCCGTTCGTCAGGTGGCGCTAGGTGTCTCATGCGCATGCGCAGCGCATAAACAAAATGGCGACTGTACTTACGGAGTGTACAACCAAAGAGCAACGTGCTGTTGTGCATTTTTTGTGCGAAAAAGGACTGCCTGCAAAGGACATTTATAAGGAAGTGCTTTCTGTTTATGCTGGCAAATGTTTGTCACGTAAAGCGGTGCATAGCTGGGTAGAAAAATTTTCTCAAGGACGTTCTAAAACTGTTGATGAAATCCGATCTGGTTGTCCTGTTGAGATTGCAACAGAAGCATCCGTGCAGCGGGTGGAGGAGATGATTAGAGGTGACAGGCGAGTAACGATAGACTCTGTAGCATCTGCAAAAGGGTGCTCACATGGATCAGCATACATCATAATGCATGATCGATTGAAATTTCTAGGCTGCTGACTAGAGGAGTGTTGTTTCTTCATGACAATGCCAGACCACATAGGCTCGATTAACCCAGGAGAAAATTAACCAACTAAGGTGGAATTTCTGGAACATCCAACTTACAGTACTTACTTAGCCCCTAGCGATTTCCACCTGTTTGGTCCAATGAAAACCTACCTTGGAGGGAGACATTTCGCGAATGATGCCGAAGTTGAATGTGAAGTGAAAACGTGGATTAGGAAACAGAGCACGTAGTTATATGCAACCGGTTTGGGAGGACTGATAAAACGATGGGATAAGTGCATCAATATTGGTGGAAATTATGTTGAGAAATAAAGGGACAATGTGTGTATAAAAATTAACTGGTTTCAAGTTGTTATCATATTTAGTTATTTTTCTACAGTCATTTGTCACATACTTATTGACTTCCCCTCGTATGCCCATCAAACTTACTTGCTAAATTTTGCCTGGCAAAAGTGTCAAACTCGATGGTAGGGTAGACAGCCTCGCCGGCATACAGTAGCATGTGTTTCTGTGGCTGGACCCCTCGCATAGGCTTGTAGAACAGCTGAAAGATGGGAGTCATTACAATTATCTCATTGCTGCTGCTACAACAACAACAACAGCAACAACAACAACAACAATTACTAGCACTGTCATCATTTCCGGGTCTCTCTCTCTCTCTCTATCTCTCTCTCTCTCTCTCTATATATATATATATATATATATATATATATATATATATATATATATATATATATATAAAACAGAGTGTATGTGGCTTTGTGGTCAGCTATGTATTGGATGCGTTCGATAACGGTACATCCGATTGAGATGAAATTTTCTACACGTCTTCCTTTCATTCCTGTGCAACCGACTGTAATAGTTTCTTAGTGTAAAATCTTCTACTTTTTTAATAACATTTACTTTTTCATTTTTCATTATATAATTTCTATACAGCAGGGGGACTTCACTCTAGAAAAATTATTTCAAGGGGCATAACTTTTAATAATATTTCTATATACTTTATAGTCATATTTTTGGACTTACTTCCACTATTGTTAAACTCTTTGTCTATAGTTATTTTCAGGCATATGAGTTATAATAAATAATGATATAATCTTTAAGGCATTTTCAAAGTTTTCATAAAAATAATGCATAATGCATAACATTGTAACCCATCTTATTCTGCTTAAAGAACTTATCAACTGTCATGTCGGTAATTAAAAACAGTTTTCATTAAAAATAATGAATGGTGTGTGGAAGGACATTCTTTTAAGTTACTGTGCGCCAGGAGCTGGGCGAAACCACGCCGGGTCAGATAGATAGACAGACAGATAGTCGGGAACGGAAGCTTATTTGACTACTTATATGAATTAAATGACATGCTCCCCACCAGGGACTGGGTGAAGCCGGGCCGGGTCAGAAAGACAGACAGATAGACAGACAGACAGTCGGGAACGGGAGAGCTTATATGACTACGTATATGAATTAAATGAGATGCTCCCCACCAGGGACTGGGTGAAGCTGGGCCGGGACAGACAGACAGACAGATAGACAGACAAACAGATAGTCGGGAACGGGAGAGCTTATATGACTATGTATATGAATTAAATTAGATGCTCCCCACCAGGGACTGGGTGAAGCCGGGCCGGGTCAGACAGACAGACAGACAGATAAACAGACAGACAGATAAACAGACAGACAGATAGTCGGGAACGGGAGAGCTTATATGACTACTTATATGAATTAAATGAGATGCTCCCCACCAGGGACTGGGTGAAGCCGGGCCGGGTCAGCCAGACAGACAGACAGAGAGACAAACAAGCAGACAGACAGGCTGATAGATAGATAGATCCCCTCCAGGGCCTGGGCGAAGCCGGGCCGGGTCAGCTAGTGTGTGTGTGTGTGTATATATATATATATATATATATATATATATATATATATATATATATATATATATATATATATATATATATAGCATGGTTTAGTTTAGGAGGGAGGGGGAGGGTCAATATCAATGCGGTCGCCTCGATTTCCCACGACATTCTCTGTTACCCACTCGTGACGACCTTGGATTCCATGTCAAGTTAACCAATCCGCCTGGATTCTGATTCCACGCCGTGATCACGGGATGGGCCAACACATGTCTAACAGCTACACTTCCGCCACCTGCTTGTGCGTGTACGTGTTTGTGTCAGTCAGTGTATCTGTCTGTCTTTCTGCCTGTTTGTCTGTATTTCTATAAATCTACCTACCTGCCTATCTAACTGTCTGTCTATCTAAGTTTCTAAGTAGCTAAATATGTAGCTGAGTACCTAAATTATTAATTATATTGTTATATTGCCGAGTGACTAACTAACCCAGTAGATAGCTAACTAATTAAATCACTCAGCAAGAGAGTAGCTAAACAGCTAAGTAGATAACTAAGCACATAAATGCCTATGTCAATAACTAACCAACTAACGGACTAAGTAAACAAATTGTAAAGTTATTAATTAGCTAATTAACTAAATAAGTACCTATGTTCCTAACGTACTAAGTAACTAAACAACTAAGTATCTAGATAGAATGTGAGTAGTTTAATAATTAGGTAACTGACTGACTAATTAAGTAGCTAAATACCTAATTTAAAAACAAACTAGATTGTTAGATACCTAATTAAAAACCAAAGTATACGTAAGTATAAATAATTAAGCAGCCAGGTAATAAAAACACCAACTAACTAACCTAACAATTACGTAATTACGCAAAACAAAGGCAATCATTAACTGTATTAATTAATTAGCAAACTAACCAACTAATTAACAAACCAGCCTACCGATTTGCAAACCACCTAGCCAAACTATCCTTCTTCTTCTGCGTTCATCCGGAGAGTTTTTTTCGGACGTGATTACGTTGTGCCTGTTTACAACAGAGCTGCGTTCTTGCGCCGTTAGACCGACACATCCAGTTTAACGGGCGTTTGTTGACCGGGTTAGCCCTCCCGGGTGCCAAACTATTCTCTAACCAGACAAGAAATTATTTAACCAGCCAACCAATTAGCCTTGCATATAAGCAGCCAATCAACCTGACAATCAATTAGCCTCGCATATAAGTAACTAACTAACCTGACATTCAATTAGCCTCGAATGTAAGCAACTAATTAATCAGCCAACTAATTAGCCACGCGTATAAATAACTAACTAACCTGACAACTAATTAGCCAACTAGGCAAGTAAATATTCAAACAACTAACCAATTAGCCAACTTAAAAGTAACTATTTAAATAGGAAACCAATTAGACAGCTAGACTAGTAACTATGCAAACAGCCAACAAATTAGCCAGCTAGACAAGTAAATATTCAAATAGCCAACCAATTAGCCAGCTAGATAAGTAACTACTCAAACCGCCAACCAATTAGCCAGCTAGACAAGTAACTACTTAAACAGCCAACCAATTAGCCAGCTAGATAAGTAATTATTCAAACAGCCAACCAAGTAGTCTACTTCACAAGTAACTATTCAAATAGCCAACCAATTAGCCAACATCGCAAGAAACTATTCAAACAGCCAACCAATTAGCCAACTTCAGAAGTAATTGTTCAAACAGCCAACCAATTAACCAGCTAGACAAGTAACTATTCACACGGCCAACCAAACAGCCAACTATTCAAACTAGCAAGTCAGCCAACTAGACAACCAAGTAGCTAACACAACAACCAACATATTAACGATTCGCACACGTAACTAGCAAACAGACAAAGACGCCAACCACATTATAAATGTAATATATTATATTAAAGTACTAAAGTCGAGAATGTGGGCTTTATTCCACCGGGTTTCACTCATTTGGCCGGTCTCTCTCTACAGAACGTCAAGTCGATTGCCAAGAGCATCACACGAAGCACCAACTCCGTAGCCCCAGCGATGACCCCATGAGGCCCTTGAAAAATGGCACTAATGGTCTGAACGACACAGTCAAGGAAGCGAACTCACGACCTTCAGATCAGACGACATAACCACTTCGTCACATAGACTCCCAAACTAAATAACTCATTCAGTAACAAACTATTTAGGTAATCCGTTAACTAGCTAACAGAAAAGCTTGCGCATGTCTCTGACTAACCAACTATAGCAGTTATGTATATCAATGTCGGGCGTGCACTGTGAGTAACTAACTTACTAGATGTTCCACAGATGTACAGGTCTGTGAAATATCTTATCTACACACTAACTTCTGGGCAGCCAGGATTGACTACGTCTGGATTCGAACCTACCAACTAGCAAATAATTAATTAACTAACTTATATTGTGTCAGGGTAATTCAGGAGAGAGAGAGAGAGGGGGAGAGAGAGAGGGAGAGAGAGAGAGAGGGGGGGGGGGGGGGGGAGAAAGAGAGAGAGAGAGAGAGTGTTTTTCCCGTCACTTTGAACTTAAGCGTGGTCCATACACAGCGCTTCTATTTCTAAATTCAGTCTGAACAAATGGTGTGAACTTGAGCCGACATATCACTAAGCCACATGTCTAACTTTTATACTGACAAAGACTTACTCTGCGCGATACCTACACGGACTAACAGACAGGCAATCTGAGATACACCAGTTAACAGGAGAAAGACACGAAAAGACTGAGAGAAGAGCACACACACACACACACACACACACACACACATACTATATATATATATATATATATATATATATATATATATATATATATATATATATATATATATATATATATATATATATATTGGTGGACAGACAAGCTGACAGACAGGTTCGTAGCCTGACAATAACAGAGAGATTATAATATTGTTGATTGCGATCAAGGTAATTATGATAATAAACAATCACATAGCCCAGGTTTGTCACCCAGCAGACTATAGACAGAAGTAGGAACTCATCAAAGAGAGAACTTAAACTCCGCGCGATATGAAATGTCAAACAGCTACTCAGTGGAATAATGAAATTTATATCAACATGAGGTCACCATCAACAAGAGGTCACAGCACACATCAACATTTGTAGCCTGCGTTGTGGGTAAGACCTTGACAGTCACGGCTGCGATGTTGACATAAACATTTACTATCACGGCTGTAATGTTGGTACACACATTAACCATCACGACTGGGATGTTGATACAAACATTAACCATCACGACTGGGATGTTGATACAAACATTAACTATCACGACTGGGATGTTGGTACAAACATTAACCATCACGACTGGGATGTTGGTACAAACATTAACCATCACGACTGGGATGTTGATAGAAATATTAACTATCACGGCTACTATTTGGATAGAAACACTTACTTCTACCACCCAGCTGTAGACACAAGCATCAATATCACGGCTGCGATGTTGATAAAAACACATCTACCACCGCAATGTTAATGATAACAAACATTAAGAATCCCGGCTGTGCTGTTGATACAAACGTAAACTGTGGCATGGCCTCACAGCACTGCAGACGTGAAGCCAGACGGTGCGGATTCGATGATACCACTAAAGGTGGATCATGCGTGAGGGCCATGAGAAAGAATACCCGAGATAGAAACTGACAAGACGACGGCCGTAAATCCTGATAAATCGTTCCGAGCGATTACATACTCATAGCTACCTGTTTGTTTAGACATGAAAGAATATTCCTCTGGTCGTCGGCTGCTGGCTGGCTGGCGCTGTATGGCCACGTCCTGGGAGAGTCCCTTCACGCGACGGGCTGTGATATCACTGGTGACAGGGCCGAGACCTGGTGCTGGGGATGTTTGCAGTGTGCAGGTCGATCAGTCAGCACCCCGGTAAACAAATCTAGCGATCGATTCAGCGAACAATTGAATGTCTCAAATGTCGTGTGGCCGCCACCTTTTAATTTATCAGTTTTGAAATCGCTACCGCACGGAGGACATAATGTCCTCTATGGGATATCTACCGTAGCTTTGATTGATCTACACCTAGTCAGATCGTAATTGACAGGTAGAAATGCCATAAGGTCACCTGGAATTGACCTGCGTTTATGTTCTTCATACACTCAGTAGAGTTACAAAAACACGACAAGTCAGTCCCCTGTCAACGAATGAATACATATTTGCGCTGTATGTGTGTAATCCAGTCCATGTCTACTAACTGATGACTATATTACTTTGTCTGCGGGGGTTTCCAAACGGTGTCTTACCTCTAACATTTTCAGACACAGACCAACGCTTAGGGCAGTGCATAACATAAGTAGGAATTGATGAGGTGTGTGTGTGTGTGTGAGTGTGTGTGTGTGTGTGTGTGTGTGTGTGTGAGAGAGAGAGAGAGAGAGAGAGAGAGAGAGAGAGAGAGAGAGAGAGAGAGAGCAGTAAGCAATAAGCAATAAGCAATAGTCCAGTTGCCACAGCTTAACACAATTGTTGCACATTTCCGAGTGTGTGCTTGTCAATTTAGTATAAGCCCCGGCTGCTTCTCTTTATTTATCCGTGATCTTTTGTTATAGTACTTGGCTGCCCTCCTCCAACTTCCCCTCCCCCATTTTTTGGCAATAATGTACATTATTTCATTGAAACTATCGCACTACCCTACAGATGTTATACTAAAAGTGGGAGGTGCCAGCCCTCCCTGCACCAATTCCCTGGTTACATGTCTGCTTAACCAGTGGGTGCGCGATTTGTGAGCTACTGACCCACAATGTTTATAAAGCAGTTCACTTCAGAAGGTTGCCGCCTAAACGTTGAATATGTGTGACGTGATTGTCCCGATGTTAACCTGTGTTGGTCATCTTTACAGATTATTAATGTATATGTTGTCATATTTGATATTTGTTCACACTCTAGTGAAGTGTGAGATCTTTGTTCCTAGGCACTTTCTCCAGATGTGACGTTGTTTGAAGTATATTATATGGTGCTGGTGTTGCGTGATTCTCACAGTTGTGTTTGTCCCCACCCAGTATCACCACACTCTTGGAGAATAGTCAGGACGGGTAGATTAGCTTCACTAAGCTCACCGTGTGATGGAGTGGCTGTCTCTACACGGGGAGCTGAGGTAGACTGGCTTCACCACGCTCACGTGATGGGGTGTCTGTCTCTACACGTGGAACCGAAGTAGACTGGCTTCACCACTCTCACGTGATGGTGTATGTGTCTCTACATTGGGGAGCCGGAGCCGAGGTAGAATGGCTTCACCACGTCCCACGTGATGGGGTGTCTCTACATATCGGGAGCGATGGTAGAATGGCTTCACACGCCCACCGTGATGGGGTGTCTCTACATGGGGAGCCGAGCTAGAATGGCTTCACACGCCACGTGATGGTGTATGTGTCTCCTATATGCGGGAGCGAGTAGTACATGGCTTCACCACAAAGCCCACGTGATGGGTATGTGTCTCTACATGGGGAGGCCGAGGTAGAATGCTTCACCACGCCCCGTGATGTGTATGTTTCTCTACATGGGTAGCCAAGGTAGAATGCTTCCACCACGCCTCACGTGATGGTGTGTCTCTACTGGGGAGCCGAGGTAGAATGCTTCACCACTCCCCCCTTGATGGGGTATGTGTCCTCTACTGGGAGCCGAGTAGAATGGCTTCACCACGCCCCACGTGGATGGGGTGGTCTCTACATGGGTAGCCGAGGTAGCATTGCTTCACCACGCCCACGTGGTATTGGTATGTGTCTCTACATGGGGAGCCGAGGTAGAATGGCTTCACCACGCCCACGTGATGGGGTATGTGTCTCTACATGTGGAGCCGAGGTAGAATGGCTTCACCACGCCCACGTGATGGGGTATGTGTCTCTACATGGGGAGCCGAGGTAGAATGGCTTCACCACGCCCACGTGATGGGGTATGTGTCTCTACATGGGGAGCCGAGGTAGAATGGCTTCACCACGTCCACGTGATGGGGTATGTGTCTCTACATGGGGAGCCGAGGTAGAATGGCTTCACCACGCCCACGTGATGGGGTATGTGTCTCTACATGGGGAGCCGAGGTAGAATGGCTTCACCACGCCCACGTGATGGGGTATGTGTCTCTACATGGGGAGCCGAGGTAGAATGGCTTCACCACGCCCACGTGATGGTGTATGTGTCTCTACATGGGGAGCCGAGGTAGAATGGCTTCACCACGCCCACGTGATGGTGTATGTGTCTCTACATGGGGAGCCGAGGTAGACTGGCTTCACCACGCCCACGTGATGGGGTGTCTCTAGACGGGAAGCCGTGGTAGCTGCTAGAACGCGTGACTGCCGAGCAGTTGGTTATGTATTCGGATTCTCCCCCCCCCCCCCCCCCCCTAGAAGCAGGGATGTGTTTACAATATACCATATACCCAGCATACCCAAACGTGTCCTTTGAAGGTCCTTGACTTGGAATAATGAAGGGATCTCTCACTTGGTTTTCATCTCGATATGCCTCACAGGGAACACACGGCCAGTGTTGGGGTTCGTGTTTGACTGTTGGATGACCACATTAGTACTTGTGATGTTTGGACGGATTATTGGACTTTATGGAGGGGACGCGTGCAAGAGGAAGGTAAGGCTGCCAGTAGCTAGACAACAAGAAGCGATGCATTGAGGGAAGCCTGTACGAGAGCACTGTGGGGAGGCGGGACCGAGGCTGTTAGAGACTCCTTGCATCCGACCTCCAATAGCACTTGATGATGATAGTTACTAAAGTTTTTGTTTGGGTATTTAAATAGGTATTTTCCTTGTGATAATACTTTGTGTCTATTCTAATTGTTATGTGTTACATTTCTGATTCCTTTCTTGTTTGGTTCAGTCGCTGTTTGGGTGTGCAATTTATTATTCATGCACTTTTCTATTCGTTACGCCGGTCTTGTTTTAATGGCTGTCTTGCTGTTTGATCTGTGGTTTCCTTGATAAAGTTGCTTTTTTGGCTTCCTTGATAAGGTTGCTGTTTGGACTGTGGTGTCCCTGATAAGGTTGACGTTTGGACTGATTTTCTTGAAAAGGTTGCTGTTTGGACTGTGTCGTCCATGGTAAGGTTGCTGTTTGGACTGTGGATTCTGTAGTAAGGTTGCTGTTTGGACTATGTTTTCAAGGATAAGGTTTCTGTTTGGACTGTGTTGTCAAGGATATGGTTGCTGTTTGGATTGTGGAGTCCATGGTAATGATTCTGTTTGGACTGTGGCGTCCATGGTAAGGTCGCTGTTTGGACTGTGGTTCTAGGATAAGGTTTCTGTTTGGACTGTTGAGTCCCTGGTATGGTTGCTGTTTGGACTGTGGTGTCTAGGATAAGGTTGCTGTTTGGACTGTGGTATATAGGATAAGGTTGTTGTTTGAACTGTGGTGTCCAGGATAAGGTTCCTGTTTGGAGCCTGTGGAGTCCATGGTAGGTCTCTGTTTGGACGTGGTTCTAGGTAGGTTCTGTTTGGGGACTGTTGAGTCCCTGGTATTGTTGCCTTTTGGAACGGTGGTGATCCTAGATAAGGTTGATTTTTGGACTGTGGTATATAGGATAAGGTTGTTGTTTGAACTGTGGTGTCCAGGATAAGGTTCCTGTTTGGACTGTGGTGTCTAGATAAGGTTGCTGTTTGGACTGTGGTGTATAGATAAGGTTGCTGTTTGGACTGTGGTGTATAGATAATGTTGCTGTTGGACTGTGGTGTATAGATAGGGTGTTGTTTGGACTGCGGTGTCCTAGATAAAGGTTTGCTGTTTGGAAATTGTGGTGTATGATAAGGTTTCTGTGTGGACTGTGGTGTCTTATCAGGTTTGCTTGTTTGGACTGTGGTGTATAGATAAGATTGCCTGTTTGGACTGTGTGTTAGATACGTTGCGTTTGGCTGTGGTTGTTAGATAGGTTGCTGTTTGGACTGTGTGTCTGGATAAGGTTGCTGTTTTGGAACTGCGGTGTCTAGATAGGTTGTTGTTTGACTGCGGTGTTAATAGGTTGCTGTTTGGACTGCGGTGTATAGCATACGGTTGCTGTTTGGACCTGTGGTGTATAGATGGTTGTGTTTGGACTGTGGTGTTAGATAAGGTTGTTGTTTGGACTGCGGTGTATAGATAGGTTGGTGTTGGACTGTGTTGTATAGATAGGTTGTTTGGACGGTGGTGTATCTATAATGGTTGCTGTTGGACTGTGGTGTATAGATAGGTTTGTTTGGACTGCGGTGTAAGTATAAGGTTGTTGCTTGACTGTGGTGTATAGATAAAGTTGCTGTTTGGACTGTGGTGTATAGATAAGGTTGCTGTTTGGACTGTGGTGTATAGATAAGGTTGTTGTTTGGACTGTGGTGTATAGATAAGGTTGTTGTTTGGACTGTGGTGTATAGATAAGGTTGTTGTTTGGACTGTGGTGTATAGATAAGGTTGTTGTTTGGACTGTGGTGTATAGATAAGGTTGTTGTTTGGACTGCGGTGTATAGATAAGGTTCCTGTTTGGACTGTGGTGTATAGATAAGGTTGTTGTTTGGACTGCGGTGTATAGATAAGGTTGCTGTTTGGACTGCGGTGTATAGATAAGGTTGCTGTTTGGACTGTGGTGTCTAAGATAAGCTTTTTGGTTGGACTGTGGTGTATAGATAAGGTTGTTGTTTGGACTGTGGTGTATAGATAAGGTTGTTGTTTGGACTGTGGTGTATAGATAAGGTTGCTGTTTGGACTGCGGTGTATAGATAAGGTTGCTGTTTGGACTGTGGTGTCTAGGATAAGCTTTTTGGTTGGACTGTGGTGTATAGATAAGGTTCCTGTTTGGACTGTGGTGTATAGATAAGGTTGTTGTTTGGACTGCGGTGTATAGATAAGGTTGCTGTTTGGACTGTGGTGTCTAGGATAAGCTTTTTGGTTGGACTGTGGTGTATAGATAAGGTTGTTGTTTGGACTGTGGTGTATAGATAAGGTTGTTGTTTGGACTGCGGTGTATAGATAAGGTTGCTGTTTGGACTGTGGTGTATAGATAAGGTTGCTGTTTGGACTGTGGTGTCTAGGATAAGCTTTTTGGTTGGACTGCGGCGTCTAGGATAAGCTTTTTGGTTGGGACTGCGGCGTCCTTGATAAGGTTGCTGTTCGGATTGTGGCGTACATGATTATGTTACTGTTTGGATTGTGGCGTCCATGATTATGTTACTGTTTGGATTGTGGCGTCCATGATTATGTTGCTGTTTGGATTCTGGCGTCCATGATTATGTTGCTGTTTGGATTGTGGCGTCCATGATTATGTTACTGTTTGGATTGTGGCGTCCACGATTATGTTACTGTTTGGATTGTGGCGTCCATGATTATGTTGCTGTTTGGATTGTGGCGTCCATGATTATGTTGCTGTGTGGATTGTGGCGTCCATGATTATGTTACTGTTTGGATTGTGGCGTCCACGATTATGTTGCTGTTTGGATTGTGGCGTCCATGATTATGTTGCTGTTTGGATTGTGGCGTACATGATAAGGTTGCTGTTTGAATTGTGGCGTCCATGATTATGTTGCTGTTTGGATTGTGGCGTCCATGATTATGTTGCTGTGTGGATTGTGGCGTCCATGATTATGTTACTGTGTGGATTGTGGCGTCCATGATTATGTTGCTGTTTGGATTGTGGCGTCCATGATTATGTTGCTGTTTGGATTGTGGCGTCCATGATTATGTTGCTGTTTGGATTGTGGCGTCCATGATTATGTTGCTGTTTGAATTGTGGCGTCCACGATTATGTTGCTGTTTGGATTGTGGCGTCCATGAGAATGCTGCTGCTTGGATTATTGCGTCCATGATTAGGTGCTGTTTGGATTGTGGCGTCCTTCGTAAGGTTGATGTTTGGACTGATGCGTCCATGATAAGGCTGTTGTTTAAATTGTGGTGTCCGTGATTAATTTGCTGTTTGGACTGTGACGTCCATGATTAGGTTGCTGTTTGGACTGTGGCGTCCATGTTTAGGTTCTGTTTGGACTCTGGCGTCCATGATTAGATTGCTGTTTACACTGTGGCGTCCATTACAAGGTTTGGATTTGATTACGCATGTTTGATCAGATATATGTAATCGGTGCTTTCAAATTTGCGTTGTTGAAAGTTTGGCTGTTGAAACGTGTGTGTTAAACACGTTTGTTTATATGTTTCAATTTGTTGGCAACAAACTTAATTGTTTGAACAAATGTTTATTTATTTCACAAGAGTGTTAATAAGCTCGTACCTAATTGTGTTGCGTGTTTAGTTGTGAGAGAGCAGCACAAGACGCGGATGGATGCTCTACTTGTCCGGGTCTCCCCGTTGAAGCTGACACTCAAGTTGTGTAACTAACATTATATTTGTCTAACACCCCCACATATCAAGATGTCAGTGCCATCTCCAATACAAACTGAAACGACAATGGCAAAAACGGGCAGTATCAGAACGCGGGTACAAATTGGCGGCAGACAAAAGCAGACGATGGTGAAGTGAATGGAACAAAACGAATGTAAAACCTGCCAGCGCGCGCCAACAGCGCCCATTGAGTGGGTCAACACATACTGCAGCTCAACAGCGCCGATTGAGTGGGTCAACACAAACTACGACTCAACAGCATTCAACTCATGAACGCCTCGTCAAAAGGCGTCGCTTGACACGAAATAGGCTTTGCTAATGGCTTCTGTGAGCGTACGATTAGCTCATCTGACGTGGCACTCGACTCTTCTGGCTAATGTGACCTATGTATTCTAATTGTGAAAATATGAACCAGCAACATCGTAACACAGTAGACAATTCTACAACAGATATTTATCCCAGAGATGTGAAATGTGAAGGACTGCACTGCTAATAGGCCGTATGTGTTTATTGTGAGCTGCCCGGCTATCTTCACTATTTCCCGTGTCTTCTCCATTTGGAACTTATACCACGCGTTTCCAGCAATCGCAGTAGTTCCAGACCTGGCCTAGAAACACCACATGCCGTAGACAGTTCTTTAAGTGCTGAGCTTTCAGATCAAACTCCATTAACGATGAATATCTCTTATTGTTACTTTAAAATACCAAACATCTGGATCAGACAGAGCTGACTGAGACACCAGCAAGATGATTAAATGTATCTGCGCCACAAGAAGTCAATGGCTATCTGGTGTCTATTCAGTTGGTCTGCCTAGTCTGTAAGTCTTTCAGTCTGTCAATCGAATCCGTCCCTCTGTTTATCTATCTGTATGTTTGCCTGCTTAACTGGAGTAAAACACCCAGTGGAATATAAGCCTCAAACCAATTCACAAGAAACCTTTCTGCCCTTTGTTATATCCCGCAGCTCCTTCATACCTCCACATATTATGCATCTCTGTCTCTAATTCCCTTCTTTGTTTGCTTTAGGTCCCCTCCTATTTCCTGTGTCTCGTGGGTTCCAGAGGACGAACTTCATATGGGTCTTCACAATGTGTGTCCTGTCCAGGTCACCTATGTTCCCTCACCTCTTGATTGATTCGCTGACACTTGTTTAGTTCCGTCAGTCACGCCCGATTCTGTCTCAGATCAGCTTGTTCCTCTTGTACCTCTTGCACTTAACAGCGAGAGTGTACCCGTTTAAGGGCTTCATGTATCAAGATTCCCATAGACTCTGTTATTCTCTCTGTCCATCGTTTACATGAAAGACCTCTTCTAATGCTTTCATTTGGTATGTACATCATTGCTTGTTGTGGTATACTGTGTGTTGGTAACCTCGTTGCTCAGAGGGGTAGGACTCTGTCATTCGTTGACGACATCCTCGTGTGTCGACAGGGTCGAAATAGACAGGCGGTTGCCAATGATATGCAGGGCGAACTAGATCGAATTTCCTCATGGTGTGCTGATGCCGTGGCCTTGTCAACCCTGCAAAGGCAACGGTTACATGGTTCTCACTAAACAACCATATTGTGAAAACAGACCTGCCGGCAGTAAGAATGGATGGGAGCAGTTTGAGTAGAACCCAGTCAATGACATATCTTGGCGTGAGGCTTGATCGTAGCCTGTCCTTCAGAGATCATGTCGATTATGTCATAACGAAGGCTCGAAAAGATTTGTCAGCAATGAGAGTCATGGCGACTGCCAATATCGATCAAAGACTGCTAATACTTCTGTTCCAAGGACTTGTGCTTTCACGCATCGAGTATGCCCTGGCCATCCTCACTGTCAGCCCTACACAGATTGGAAGACTTGAAAAGGTACAAAACGAAGCCATGCGCATCATTTTGGGCTGCACGAGAGACACCAGCTGTGTAGCAATGAGATACCTCCTTGACTTCCCGACAATGGAACACAGGATCAAGATCTGGAGAGCTCGTGCATACTTAAAAATAAGTGCAGATGAGCAGCACCCTCTGCATGACGCTATATTCAGAGAAAAGGGTGACAGGCTAAAGAGAGGGCAAATCATGGATGGGTCGGGCGGAAGATGTCGTCAGACAGGTCTGCAGTCTTACCAGTATCAACCCCGGCAAGGAATGGGTGCCGGTGCCTCCAGCTTTTAAGTGCACTTTCTCCTGCATTATCACACTCGACAGACGGTGCAGAGAGCAGAACCCTGCCGCTGTCAATGCAGAGGTTAACGCGCTCATCTATGAACACTCAGATAGCCCCGAAGTGCTCATCTATACAGATGGATCTGTTGTAAAGCAGCAGAGAAGTGCGTGGGCATTTACAGCCCGTTCAGCGGGCCGAACCGTTCAAGAATCAAGTGGTGCCCACTCTATGACCACGAGCAGCATGACGATGGAGGTGATGGCAGTTACACAGGCTTTCATATGGCTGGAGTCACAGCATTATACCAACGTGTGTGTACTAAGTGATTCAATGAGCATGATTCAGAAGGTCGAAGCTGGATCTGTACGTAGACAGTGGACTGAATCGCTGCGGAAGTCTGTTGTCCGTAAAGTCACCTTCATCTTCGTCCCGGGACATGCGGGAGTCGAGGGAAATGAACGAGCTGACAAACTGGCTGGCTCTGCACCCCCTGTAGATGGCCAGCCCATGGATCGTGCCGATGTTATTAACGTCCTTAAAGATATGGCGAGAACAGAGGACTTTGACGTCAATGATTCCACATCGCTGTCCAGGATGAAAGACCTGGGAGTAAGAATCGGCACAGCCAGACGCGAGAGGTACATCGGGAAAACAAAGCGCCTCGTCAACCAACACAGAACTGGCACTATTAGCCACCGGACGCTGATGCATATGCTGGGGGGAGGATCTGAGCACCTATGGACATGTCCGGAGTGCAATGAAGATACCCCAACTGATAACTGATAACTGATAACCTCGTTGCATGCGTGCGTTTCGAAACACAACTGTTTTTTTTTTTTTTTTATGAAATGGCATGAATGCCAGTCGTTCAGAAAGCAATGGTAAACTACTGAACAAAAAACTTGCGCAGGAATCACGAACAACCAAAGATGCTGGGGCTGACTGCTTCGACCTGAAAAGGAGATGCAACTAACTTTTTTTTAAAAACTCCTAATAAAATCTAGCGCTTCTATAACCCCCACTTTAGTCCTTATTTCTTCATTTATGAATTTTTCTCTCTTTTTGATACATTGAGCATGCTTCTCGGGAATCTCATTTCTATTGTGAATTTTATTTTCTATTTTTCTGTCATTGTCCAGGTTTGGCATTGGTAACATAGAGTTGGTAGGAAGATTGTGTTGTAGAGTGCTTTCTTAGTAACTATTGATACATGTTTTTTTCTGTAGTATTGGTGCCATTTGTCCAATGAGTTGGTTTGCCGTATAGCATCTATTCTCACTCTTGTCTTCTGATTTGCCATTTGATGATATTACACTTCCTAAATACTTAAAGCTCTTTACATGTTTCAGGGATGTTCTTGTAGATTAACCTTTGTTGTTTTTTCCTTCGTTAGTTATAGTCATGACCTCTGTTTTACTGAAGCTGATTGTCATGGTTTGTTCCATACACACTTCATTTAGACTATTCATGTGGTCTTGAATTCTACTTCTGATTTTGATTATTCTGTCTTACCAGCGTATTCCTGTTATTACGCACGGGCACCGTTTAATACAGGTTGTTAGTTATTTGTTAGTTAGTTAGTCGACAGATCATTATCATTACACATCGAACCTTTCAGTCTATAAGTGCCCAGATCCCATCCTCAATAAATCCAGCAGCGTGTAGCGGCTAACGACATCACTTTGGCTTCCCGCGGTGTTCTTGTTTGGCCATGATCCTTAAAAGACAAACACCTGTCAAAGGTGATACCCAAGTACTTCAGGGTACTCTCTCGACGAAGAGGACATCCATTCAACATAATACCTGGGACATTTGCCTTCACGATCCGGTTATCCAGAGAGTACCACACAACCGATGCCTTGTCTGGGTGTATAATGGCCCCTGCGTCCCTGCACCACTCCGCTACCCTGTTTACTGCCAACTGTAAGTCTTTCGTCAAACTGGCCCTGTCTCTGCCCTGTCTGTACATCAGCACATCATCTGCAAATGTCAAGATTCTACCCACACCTGGGTCTCAATAGCTGCGATTTTGCTGGTGTAGACATTAAAGAGCACTGGGGACAAGGCAGATCTCTGCGGCAACCCAGGTGTAATAGCACAGGGCTCAGAAGTCCAGGAACCCATGCGCAGTGCAACCTTACGCTCATATAGGACTGCCGTAACCCATCTGACAAGGAAAGGGCAGACTTCCATGTCCAACAGTGTGTGTATTAACCGAACATACCTAACCCTGTTATACGCATCCTCCAGGTCAAGAGCTACCGCCACTGTCTCCTGTTTATCCTGGAAGCCCTCGTAGACATCACATGCAAAAGTCGCAGCATTGGCCCAGGTGTCCTTCCCAGGCCGGTAACTCCCGAGTCCTTGGGGAAGCAGATTACGACTTTCCAAACGTCGCTGGAGCCTGCGTGCTCGGTGTCAATATTTTCGAGGACATTGCCATACGTGTTTTGCAGGGTTATGATTTGGTATCCATTAAGTCTAGAGTGATCCTTACCTGGCTTTGGGAGTAGGACCAGGTAGCTATGCAGCCAATTGTGGGGTATTTCCGCCGTATTGATGCTTAGGTTGAAGGTTGGTGGTGAAGGCTGGTAGGGGACTTAATGCATTGAGGGCTATGGCAGCAACCGGGGTAGATCAGAGGATGCTGTACAGGCTCTTTCTGCAGTTAATAATTTCTGTCATTGAGTATGGTTTGGGGCTGCTGACAGTATCAAAGAGCCAGCTTGAAAGATTGGAGCGCATACAGAATGCTGCCATGTGGGTGATCCTGGGGTGCACAAAGGACACACCAATTATATGCATGAGGTATATCCTGGCGCTACCAATAATGACGGATAGGCATAGGGTCCTTCAGGCCAAATGGTACATGAGAGTTGCCACAGACAGGGATCACCCGCTGCATGCAGCAATGGATATGGTCAAGGGTCATAGACTAAGACGAGGCAGGTCCTGGATGGCACAGACAGAACTTTCTATACGTCAGGTGTGTGATCTAGAGACCATCAATCGTGAAAGAGAGTGGGTTGAAGTTCCGGAAGACATCACGGACTGGCACAATGTAATAATAACACTGGGTCGTGAGTGCAGAGAATGGGCAGCGGGCCGCACTGAGTTTGAAGTGCAACAGCTGATCCAGAGCAACACACATCAAGGTGACATAGTCATCTACACTGATGGGTCAGTGGTGAGAAACAGACGTAGTGGCTGGGGCTTTATTGCAAAGGCTAATGGACGAGTCTTGAAAAAGGAGAGTCTGGCATATGAGACTACGACCTCCAGCATGAGAATGGAGGTGGAGGCAGTAAAAGCGGCATTCTGGTGGCTAGAGGAGACCACTGCAACACACGTTGTATTCATTACGGATTCAAAGAGTATGCTTAGTAAGGTGGAGAAAGGAATGTTTCGTGTGGAATGGCTCTCGTCGCTTCAGAGGTCACAGATTGTGAGAATTGTATGGATATTTTGCCCTGGCCATGCGGGGGTACGGGGGAATGAACAGGCTGATAGGCTAGCAGGGAATGCACCTCTTGGTGGTAGTTTGCCTATGGACAAGGGGGAGGTGGTCGTGCGCTTGTGGGACCAGGTGGAGAAGGCGGAGGAACAGACTGAGAACCCATATGTGGAAATAATGAGATTGCGGGGGATCGGCAGGGGTTCTGGAAGAATCTCAAAACTGAGAGGGAAGACCAGGAGAACTTTTAATCAGATAGCGGTGGGAACAATTAGTAGTATGACTCTTCGCTGGCTGTTGAACGAGGGGACGGAGCACGTATGGGAATGTCCTGAGTGCAGTGATGTCGGTTCTTAACTCAACTCAACTCAACTCTTGTTTGGCGGCTTGGCCACACCTCTTTAAATTTGCTGTTCTGTCAGTCTGACCACGGATGTACATTCACAGTCATCACTTGATTCTCGCAAGCGACTTAGTTCTCGTAGAGCATTCAGTACATCAGCTAGGTGTTAGTTATTTGTAAGTTGTTTCACTCATTCTGGATGTTTCTTACACAATAGTACTGATCGAGCTATGAAATATTCTGAGTTTTGTATACTATTGAATTTCTGTTGATTTCCACATGTTTTCTAGATCTTTGAAAGGCCATTCCAATCTTATTTCAATATGGTCTGGTCATGGCGGCATGAATATGTGTCAGACTATCTCGTGAAATGTGGCTACTGCACGAACATCAAGTTACCATTTGCTAGATTTATTCTCATTGCCTCCCCCCCCCCCCCTTTCTATGCATGTTTAGAACTAACTGTTGCGACCCCCATCACATGTCTTTATCAACGTATACAGACAAGACAAGAACAACTCAATCAGCCAAGATATGTCTTTTAGAAACGTGCCATTCTCTTGTGTCTCGTGATCTAGTTTACACCTTGGTTTGGTGTCTTTCAGTCGAGTGCAGTGGTTCTCAACCCTTTTTGGCCCATGCACCTCTTATGTCCACCACCCCCTCCCCCCCCCCCCCCCCCGCCTTTTTTCGTATTTCCTCCCTATAAATCCCCCCCCCCACCCTTTGCCCTTACACACTATACATACAATTTGAAACTATATTTATAACACATACGAGAACAAGTCTAGGCGACTACATAAAACATGCTTTGCAGATCTACTTACATTATAAAAGGAATTTCAGAAGAGCGAGAAGTACAGAACCGCAAAGTATGGAGGAAAAAATAATATCAAGTAATGGATTCTTGTATTAACGCGATCTTGAAATAATCTTAATTCTCTCTCTCTCTCTCTCTCTCTCTCTCTCTCTCTCTCTCTCTCTCTCTCTCTCTCTCTCTCTCTCTCTCTCTCTCTCCCCCCCCCCCCCCCCCCCAATAACCCCTAAAATTCTCCCTGGCAGGGAATTTCAACCGGTTGGAACCACTGGTCTAGTGTATCCATCGCTGTATCCAGTCTGTCTGTCTGTCTATCTGTCTGCCTAGCCTATCCATCTTGTGGGTGTCGTGTTACCTTCTGTAAGTCAGTATGTTTTGTCTGTCTGTCGGTGTAATCGCTATATGATCTGCCGATGAATTTCAGTTAAACGCAGTGTGGAGTACCACCCTTCCACTTCGGACATGCCCACACATGCTCACATCTTGACAGTGGTAAACCCATCACCTTGCAGCGCTTGGTTGTGCCAGTTAGTTGGATGTCGATTTACCAGCCTCCTCTCGCTTCGTGTGTACAGCATTGATCTTATTATTCTTCCTCCTTTTCTTCTTCGCTCGTCTGGTATGTTTTTGTTTTGGGCGTAATTACACTGTGTCAGTTTACATCAGAGCAGCGAAATCTGCCTCTCTGGTGGGACACATCCGACTACTGTAGGCGTTTGTTGTCCGGGTTAGCCTTCCGGATCTTATATGCGAATGTTTGTATTCTAACTATTCGTGTTGATTCATTCAGGCGAAATTCCTTGCTTTGGTTGAGCTTGATAACGACGTCCAGGCAGGCTCAGTCAGTTTACAATGTTGTCGTGGCAGTGCCAGCGTCCCGTCTGTTCTATCACTGTCCACAGCGCGCGGAAGTCCTCATCCGAAAAAGAACGTACGATCTCGCGTCATTCGGTTCACTTCTACTGCACACGGACGCCTCCATAACAAAATATTCGAGGAACGGCCAGACGGTCACATAATCAAACTAGCACCATTAATACCGGGACTCTTCGCTGGTAGTTGACGATGAGAGCGGTACACGTATGGGAATGTTCCGTGTATTATGATGTCGGTTCTTGACTCAACATATAAAACGTATTGTGCTGGTCTCAAGCGACCCTGTTACACGTCACGTGGCTAGTCTCACAGCTTTACAACCAATCGGTACTCGTGGGATGGTGCGCTCAGTATCAAATCCGTGGCCTTTTCTTCTCAAGACATTTCTTGGTATATTTACGAAAGTTTGCATCTACTCTCACGAGATTCCACTTCCTACACCTCTTGATAAGTTTCTAAGGACACAAAAAATGTTCCTAAATGGGGAGGGGGGGAAAGGGGGGGGGGGGGGGGGGGGAGAGAGACACTGACGCTCATCTCGTCCAGAATCTGCCTGCAAAGTCTATCGGTAGGCTCTGAGTTTATGTGCGCTTTCTGTCAGTCAGACTTGCTCTAACTTCTTCCTGTGCTCTTTCGGTCAGTCTGACTTGCTCCAACTTTCTGTTTTGTCTTCCCTGTGCTCTTTCTGTCAGTCTGACTTGCTCCAACTTTCTGTTTTGTCTTCCCTGTGCTCTTTCGGTCAGTCTGACTTGCTCCAACTTTCTGTTTTGTCTTCCCTGTGCTCTTTCGGTCAGTCTGACTTGCTCCAACTTTCTGTTTTGTCTTCCCTGCGCTCTTTCTGTCAGTCTGACTTGCTCCAACTTTCTGTTTTGTCTTCCCTGCGCTCTTTCTGTCAGTCTGAATTGTTATATATTTCTGTTTTGTCTTCCCTGTGCTCTTTCGGTCAGTCTGACTTGCTCCAACTTTCTGTTTTGTCTTCCCTGTGCTCTTTCTGTCAGTCTGGCTTGCTATATATTTCTGTTTTGTCTTCCCTGTGCTCTTTCTGTCAGTCTGAATTGCTATATATTTCTGTTTTGTCTTCCCTGTGCTCTTTCGGTCAGTCTGACTTGCTCCAACTTTCTGTTTTGTCTTCCCTGTGCTCTTTCTGTCAGTCTGGCTTGCTATATATTTCTGTTTTGTCTTCCCTGTGCTCTTTCTGTCAGTCTGAATTGCTATATATTTCTGTTTTGTCTTCCCTGCGCTCTTTCTGCCAGTTTGGCTTGCTATATATTTCTCATTTGTCTTCCCTGTGGTGCTCTCTCTCTCTCTGTCAGTCTAACTTGCTATGTCTTTCTGTTTTGTCTTCCCTGTAATCTGAGTGGATCTGGCCCGTTTGTCTGCTCTATATGTCAGTTGTAAGGCAGCTTGGTATATCTACCTACCGGTTTGGTCCATATGACTTCTCCGTCAGTGCAATCTCGGTGTCAAACCGGTCTCTCTGTGTGACTGTTTCAATTCTAACAGCTCCTTGCATGATACATTCATTTAAACTACTTATCACTTCAGTCTGTGTTAGATTAGCCATGTTTCTGTATGTTTCGCCTACCTTATCGGGTTTCCTCATCCAGAACTGATTTTTCTGTAAACAGTCTCCACACATGCGTATAGAAACAACATGAAAGAAGGGCCAGAGCTGGGGAGATTAGGTAGTTGTGATGTGGGTTCAGTGTCAAAAAGACGTTAAGCGGATCTGGAATAAGGCTTACCTTGAAAAGCATTGATAGACTAAATTTATGAATGACGGAGAAAGTCGTTAAGAGAAATACAATATCATCTACACTGAGTAAAGCTACCGGTAAGATAAGATCTATCAGCTATACTGGATAAAGCTACCGGTAAGATAAGATCTACCTGCAACATTGGGTAAAGCTACCGGTAAGATAAGATCTACCAGCAACACTGCGTAAAGCTACCGGCAGGATAAGATCTACCAGTTACACTGGATAACGCTACCGGTAAGATAAGATCTACCAGCAACACTGGGTAAAGCTATCGGTAAGATAAGATCAACCAGTTACACTGGGTAACGCTACCGGTAAGATAAGATCTACTAGCTACACTGGGTAAAGCTACCGGTAAGATAAGATCTAAAAGCTGCACTGGATAAAGCTACCGGTGAGATAAGAGCTACCAGATACACTGGATAAAGCTACCAGTAAGATCAGATCTACCAGTTACACTGGGTAACGCTACCGGTAAGATAAGATCTACCAGCTACAATGGGTAACGCTACCGGTAAGATAAGATCTATCAGCTACAATGGGTAAAGCTATCGGTAAGATAAGATCTACCAGCAACACTGGGTAAATCTACATGTAAGAAAATGAGACCAGTTGCCATTTTCGCAAGGGAGTTGGCCTTCAAGGGACCTCTAGCACTCTCCATCTCTGGTCTCGATGGTCCAGTATAACAGCCTGTTTCGAGATCAGCGTCACGCTATTCATCAGTTTAAACCGTCCTCTCACAAACATTAAAGTTTGTCCCGAAGCAGTTTCATTTTACGAATCTGTAACGTGATAGGTTTCCCATATCACCCATGATTCCACTGTGTGTAATAAATGTGCAATTTGAAGATTGACCCCAACAACTTCTGTCAACTTCTTTCCACTCGATTTCACTGTCCATATATGACTATGTATAGCTCCTTCAACTGACATGCTAATTGCTTGCTAGAATATTCCACCATTTGGCAGGATGTAACTGTGGACATTCCGAGTCTCTTGTTAAACTCAGCATCAAATCGGTCAACTACTTTTGTTATCTGAACAAGACAGGACCTGCTCAGTTGTGTTCACCATTTCTGGATATTTAAGATGATAGTTGTCAACTGCCTTTGCAGAGATCATAGTTGTGATCTTCATTATAACAAGAGATCATAGTCGTTGTCTTCATTGTAACAAGCGATCATAGTTTTTGCTTCATTGTAACAAGCCATCATAGTTTTTGCTGCATTGTAACAAGTGTTCATAGTTGTCTTCATTGCAACAAGCTATAATAGTTTTTGTTTCATCGTAACAAGCGATCACAGTTGTGATACGAAATCATAGTCATCTTCATTGTAACATGCCATCATAGCGCCTTCATTGTAACAATATCCACCCACCTCACACGGAGGACTTATGTTTTATAGAACCACATCTCAGCATATTTCTATAGAACTATCCATCCATCCATCATGTGCCATGCCGGTAAGCGTGGGCGGTCATGTTCTGCCATCTCACTCGATCACCAGAGTCGTGGATCAGCTCCGTGTTTCTGTCTCGACCATGCCACAAGGCCAAGCCATCCAGGTACTTGCTTCTATATTTCAGTATAATTCTATAAAACCACATTTCAACATGTTTTAAGGAACCACATTTCATAATGTTTTATAGAATCAAATTTCGTAATGTTGTATAGAATCACATTTCATAATGTTTTATAGAACGACATCTCAGCATTCTGCTATAGAAGCACGTCTCAGCATTCTTCTGTAGATGCATATAAGAGCACATCTCAACATTCTTCTATAGAATGCACATCTCAGCATTCTTCTATAGAAGCATATCTCAGCACTCTGCTATAGAAGCACGTCTCAGCATTCTTCTGTAGATGCATGTAAGAGCACATCTCAGCATTCTTCTATAGAATGCACATCTCAGCATTCTTCTATAGAAGCACAGTTCAGTATTCTTCAACAGAAGCACATCTCAGCATTCTTCTATAGAAGCATATGAGAGCACATCTCAGCAGCCTCCAAAGAATCTTCTTTTCACTCGATTTCGCTGTCCATATATGACTATTTATAGCTCCGAAAAATCGTTGTCTTACCTTCATTGACTAAGATACGCTGGATTATGATAATCTTCATATTGTGAGACATTGCTGTGGCTTGGGTATTCTACATGTCAACTCTTTAATACATCTTCCAGCTGCTGTTATACATGTAAGTTCTTCCTTCTGCTATATTTAATCGTCTTCCATCTGCTAGTATATTTAAAACATCTCCCATCTGCTATCTTTAACCATCTTCCATCTGCTGTTATCACGGTGTCCAGAGATATATGAAGCCATTAACTAATTTGCTTGTATTTATAATACGCCCTATACACACGTATAATCAAGAAGAAGTGCGTAGTGAGCACGGAATTGCACACGGACATTGTAGAAGCGAGGTGGCATGGCATGAGGCAGGAGACATGGCCAGAAATTAGCGGCCGGGATGAGAGGGATGATTTTCTGATGATGATATATGTTAATGTTTGTCAGCTGTGTTAACGTACAGCTAGATCTAATCTATCTGTCTGTTATACCCCCTTGTTTATCAACTCGATTTATGCACTGTCTGCCTACCTGCATGTCTGTCTTAGTTTTGTCTGTTGGTGGGTCGTTGTGTCTGTTAGTCAACAAATATGGGCTGACTTCAATGGGACCATGATCTTGTCTACCATGTGTGTGTATTTCTCGTCTGCCCTATCAGTCTGTAGTACACGTCTATTAAGTCCGTCCGTGTGGAGATCACTGATGTGTATCCACACAGTGACATGATGAATTGTTACATGGAAGAGATATTAGGGCCATGACAAAATGGGCAAGTATATGTAGAAAGACAAACAAGCACGCAGACATAGACAGACAGACAGACAGACGTGCAAGAAGGCAGGCAGACATAGACAGACAAGCAGGCAGACATGAACAGACAGGCAAGCAGACAGATAAGCAGACAGATAAGCAAGCAGACAGATAAGCAAGCAGACAGATAAGCAAGTAAGCAGGCAGACAGATATATAAGACATATCAAAGGACAATAATCTAACAGTTATATTTGACGACATCAAAATATCCACATTCCAGGTATGTACCCAGTTCTGGCCTCCCTCCCGCTCACCTACATACGTTGACTAGATCCTCCTGCAGGTGTCGCTGGCCTCCCCGCCTTTATCTACAGACCACACGGTGGAGGGTGGGCTTTCCCAGCGCCCTCAATGTTCCTATATTTACACGCCGAATTGTTTGTTTGCCAAGGTGGGCTATAGATGTCTCATTCAACATGATGGTTTCCGCGGCGAGGAGAGCCCCGATAGCCAATATGTTCTCTACATTTTACTAATCAGCCCGAACCCGACCCAACCCGCCAGGTTTTACGCCTTGACAAAAGCCCATTTTTCCCCTGGTGACTTCAGCAGTCTATGGCTCTTACACATGGCCGAGTCCGCACAACAAAGCCGTTATTTATGAAACGACACTACAGTTTTTCACTGGGGTGGAAGGGATCACCCCCAGATCTGGGCTGGGGGCGGGGGACAGGTGACAACTGCTAACACCTGTATTGATCTAAAGCAGACGGTTGAAAGTAAGTGAGAGCGAGTCGAGGTAAAAGATGCAAAGCCTAGATTGAGGCAAAGAGGCCATAAGCGGTTCAAGGAACACAAGACACGGCTCAGATCTCTCAAGCAAGAAATGTGAGCCAGGAAATAACCAATAGAATTCCTGGTTGGCTGGCCATGCGTAACATTATATATTTTACAAGGGATTGTTCAATGTCTTAATTCCTATTATACTGAGCCTCAATATACCTGGAAGTCGAGGTTAGGGAATGCGTTCTCTTTCTCCTACTCTATATCTTGATTGTCTCGTTACTGGCGGGCTGCTAGCCGTGAATGTCAAGGTGTGAAGGTGCAGCGCTGGTACTAGTAGAGCTTGTCAGCGACGGATAATGGGCATGCCATGGGTGCCTCTAATAGACTCCAGCTGCATACTTTCAGCTAATAGACATGTCTTTTAGAGAAGGCTAGCAGTCGTACTTACAGACGGGAGCTTTCAACATTGTAATAGCTTTAAAACAATGACGGCGATGATAATAATGGCATCAAGTGCCCTGCTCGTGCGCGCAGTACGTCTCTCTTCAATCCTCGCAGGCAATCTGATACACGTTGGCAGCCAGGTTTTGCGTTTTCAAAATAGTGCAGACCGGAACACAGCCGGAGGTAAGGAGAATTAGCGTATCCCATCCTACCTAAAGCAAGCTTCCACAAGCAATGGCTCTAGGCAATGTATATACCAAAAACCGAGCCATACAGAAGATAGTACCTCATTCTTCGCTGCTTCTTGGCGGGAGCGTAACAGACAGAATAAACACCTGCGTAGGCTAGGCCGCTGATCCACCCATGCACCGTGGGCCGAGCAAGCTGGTGTACACCTTCTCTACGGTTGTCCCACGTCAGGAGTATCGGTGGCCAAGTAGTTACGCAGTCTGAATGGTTCGCCCAAGGTCGTGGGTTCGATTCCGGGCCACGTCGTTCGGTTGACAATGCAATTTTCTCGTAGACTCCTGGGGATCGTCGCTGGAGCTACAGAGTTCGTGCTTTGTGTGACACTGTCGGCAGGATGCCCTGCGGAAAGAGACCAAGCCGTATGGGATAAAACTCGGTGCACTGAAATCAATCCTCTTGCATTTTATCAACTCCTACAGCGGACAGTTAGGCTAAAATGTTGGCTTCTCGTCCTTGATGTTGGGACATAAATTACAAGTACCAATGAAGTCGAGTGGGTTCGCCTGATGGCTAGAGACACTGGTTAACCCATACGCAAAATTCAGCCCAAAGCTGTACTATAAGTAGTGTGTATGGACTACGCTTGAGTTCAAAGCGAGCGAGCGCAAAACGCAAGAAAAAAAAAACACTTCCTTTTGTCCTATACATAGTGGGTTCAGTATCATATTCATATAGTGATCCACTGAATAACACTCAACACTAATCTCCACGTTGTATGAAACTAAAGATGAACCGATGGGTTCATAATAAGAACTCGCTTGACGCGCCAATCACTACAGATGCAATAGTAACAAGGAGACATTAGAGTCCGCGGCAGCGGCTAAGGGGAAGTGTAAAGAAGAGGGGTGGGAGAAAGAGAGAGAGAGAGAGAGAGAGAGAGAGAGAGAGAGAGAGAGAGAGAGAGAGAGAGAGAGAGAGACAGAGACAGAGACAGAGAGACAGAGAGAGAGAAGAAGAAGAAGAAGAAGAAGAAGAAGAAGAAGAAGAAGAAGAAGAAGAAGAAGAAGAAGAAGAAGAAGAAGGCATACGTGAGAAGCTTAATCCAAACATCAGTGAACGTAAGATACACATGTGTATACAGGAAGGCCCGCTATACGTCGCTTCGGTTTACTTCGTTTCGCTATAACGTCGTTGTCACAGTGGGACATAACTTCACTTTACGTCGTTACGTTCCGCTATAACGTCGTCACTTGTGTTGCCATGCTGCGTTAACGTCGCCATTTTACATTTTGTGCAGAGCGTTTTTCCAGGATTTTATCATGTAGTCACCCATAATTATGAGTTCAAAGCGCACTTGTCACAGCCTCACATAGGGGCGGTAACCAACATAAAGTAAGAGATAGTGGCGAAGGGCTAAAACTCCCGCTCAAGGGAAAGAAGTGAGTCACTCGAAGGCTTGAAGAATCCAGAGCCTTCTCGAAGGACTGTCCCGTGGACACTGATGTGGCCCGCCGATTACGGGGTCCACGAGAAACTCGGATAGTTACCACCCGTGTCGGATTGCGACACGTGTGAAAAGGCAGAGACAGACTGGACATCGGAGAAGCAACAGGGCTTACCTTAGGGGGACTTGATAGTTCAGACCCATGTGTATTTAAGGGTCGTAGACATATGCTAGATAGTTGCTTAGAATTGTTTGTTATAATCATGTGTGATGTAAAACCTCTGTGATACGCAACTTGTCAAGTGCGGGCTTGTCAAAACCCACTTCGCCAGCGCACTGTATATATTATATAAATAAATGTTGCTATGTTGTATCTAACGGAGTTTGTTGCCTGTGTGAGCCCGAGTTCAGATCCCCTAGAGAACTAAGACTGTGACAGGCTATTTGGGGTCAATCGCCGGTACAAGCTTTACGTTCAGACAGCTCTTGGTTGCCAAGTAAAAAAAAAGAAAAGTTAAATTATATCAAGTTTAATACAGAACAAGTTAAAAAAAAACTTTGCAGCTATCTAGTAATGAACTAGTATTAGTCCCTCTTCAGATACATTTCAAATGATGTTAATATTATGAAATTTGACATGAATGTGACATTTACGTGACTGTTACTAATTGTTTTTTGATTCCAACAGCAGATTGTTCCGCGAATTATCGGGTGTACGTAACCTATCCTCCAACAGTGGCGAGAGAAGAAGATGCAAATTGAGGCAGAAGAGAAAAAGATGCAATCGGAGAGAGAAGAGAAGAAGATGCAAATTGAGGCAGAAGAGAAAAAGATGCAATCGGAGAGAGAAGAAAAGAAGATGCTAATTGAGGCAGAAGAGAAAAAGATGCAATCAGAGAGAGAAGAAAAGAAGATGCTAATTGAGGCAGAGGAGAAAAAGATGCAGATGCAATTGCAGGCTCAAGAGAAACAAATGGAGCTGGAGGCCGCTGCCAAACATGCCCAATTAAATGCGGATACACAAATAAGACTAAAACAAATGGAAATTGATTCCAACTTAGAAATGTCAGTAAATAAAATGAGAAGTAAGGAAGAGGAACAAAAATACAACAAATATAAAGGCCTTGTTAAAGCATTTTGCTCAGGAGATTCTATCAGCGCATACCTAGAAAACTTTGAGTGTTTAATGACCTACCATAAGGTCGAAAAAGTCGATTGGTCATTTATTTTGATGAGAAACTTAGCTCTTGAACCCTTAAAAGTAATAGAGACAGTTCCACAAGATATGAGGAAAGATTATGATTATTTAAAGCAAAGAATACTCCAACATTTCTCACTAGATACAGCTGGCTATCAACAACAGTTCGCAAAATTAGCCCCACAACCTAACCAAACCTTCATAGACTACGTGTCTACAGTTCAGGATATTTGCACAAAGTGGATAAACTCAGCAAAAACAAATAACAACCATGACAAACTGAAAGAACTCATTATAATTGACAAAATTGTTAGTACAATCCCAACACCTTTTTCTAAATTTTTGAAACAAATGGATTGTAAAACTATCCAAGAAGTAGAAACCAAGGGGAGCGCATTTTTTACAGCGAACCGCGATATTTTCCAGTTAAACATGAGCCAAAATGAAACAGCAGCAGTTACAAACACTAGAAACTCAAAACCAACTGAAAATAAGTTCAAACAACGCTCGAAGTTCACAAAACCAGTTAAGTGCCAGTATTGTCATCTGACACACGAAGAGTACGCGATGTGTGACAAATCACCGAATTATCCACATCATCTCCAAATGATAGTGGAGAAACAAAAGAACTAGAGAAATGCGTATCAGAGAGCGGTCAAATGCTATTTTTGTTCCAGCTATGGACATTATTCACGATTTTGTGAAGGGCGAAAGATAATGAAGCAGGCCAATGCCGCACTAATTGACACTTCCTCAGAGGAAGAGATTGAACAACTGAACGAATGTGACAACCAGAATGAAAGTTTGAGTGAGCTAGGGAATGCAGTGCAAATCATTGACACCATTACAGATAACAAATGTAACACCTGTAGAAAATTTCAGCTTGATACAACGTTGTTATGCGGCCACACAATCCCAGTTTCTAACGAAATGGCCAACGCAGCCTTATCATCAACAGGCAAATTAAATTTCACAACAGGTTTTGTAAATAACAAAAGTGCACATTAATACGCGATTCCGGCGCAACTCTTTGTGGAATTAAAAAACATTAGTTAACGACAAAGACTACACACACAAATACGTAACTTGTCGCACATTCGCAGGCACGATCGAAAGATACCCCCTAGCACTTGTCGAAATTCGCACACCGTTTATATCAGGAGTAGTATTGTGCGCAGTACTAGAAAATCCTGTCGCTGAGATTATCCTTGGGAATCTTCCCAACATAAGATCTTGCTCTGAAAAGGAAATCAGAGATTGGGAGCAGAAAAACTGTATCCAGAACCCAAACAGCGATTCTAAAGGGAAACACCACGCGTGCTTGTCTCAAACTGCCAATAGCACAAGGGAGACAACCAATGACGTAATTCAAAATGAATTCACCGAGGTGCATAATGCAGGGGCGTTTGAATCTGTCAGTGATACCACCAACTTAAAACCTCGAACTGAGGATGCCATCGATCCACAAATTACCAAGCCTGTAGATGTGCAACAACACACACAACAGACTAATGCAATAACACGACAGACAACACACAAAACCCACACCGACCAACGTCAGGAGTCGCTAGAAATCATATTACCTAACACTACCGCCACTAATTTTGGAGAAGAACAGAAAGCAGATCCTACACTTTCCCAATATTTTCGGTTAGTAGGACTTAACCAAAATTGACTAAAATGCTTCATGGACATTTAGAATAAAGAACAATGTTCTAACTAGATTATATACCAGAGATCAGACCACGACACAGCAAGTAGTTCTACCTCAATCACATCGTGAGAAAGTACTAAATATAGCCCATGACTCACCTTTCGGAGGTCATATGGGTTACGAAAAGACTAGAGCCAGAGTCCTGACCCAATTTTATTGGCCTAAATTTTGCCAAGACATAAAAACCTATTGTAGATCATGTGATACATGTCAGAAACTGGTTAAAAAGGGAAAAAAACCCTACGGCAGAAATTCAATCAACCACAACTGCCTCGAGGCCATTTCAAATCGTGGCAGTTTGATTTAGTAGGTCCTTTGAACCACATCTCAAACAAAGGAAATAGATATATTTTTACACTTATTGATCTATGTTCGAGATGGCCAGGAATGATTCCATTAAAATCTATCTCCTCTAAGGATGTGACGGACGTATTTTTACAGATATTCTCCCGTTTTGGCTTCCCGGAGAAGATAATTTCAGATAGGGGAACACAGTTCATATCTAATGCCACCCAATCGGTAACTAAGTTACTAGGCATAAAACAATGTTTCACCAGTCCCTATCGACCGGCCGCGAATGGGATTTGCGAAAAACTAAATGGGGACCTGAAACATATGTTATCCAAAGTGACAGCTGAAAATTCAGCCGATTGGGATATACTTCTTCCAACGGTGCTGTTCGCATATAGAGAAGTCCCACAATCAAGCACAGGGTTCTCTCCGTTCGAATTGATATATGGAGCGAACCCAAGAGGACCTCTCACTATTTACAAAGATATAATATCACAACCTGTAAATACCCAATTACCAGTTGCCACCTATGATTTAGTCACTGACACCAGAGACAAAATCATTCGATCCTGTATACTGGCCAGAACATCATTACAGGAGAAAGGTTTTAGGTACAGGCAGTACGCCAACAAAGGTGCAAAAACGATTATATTACAACCAGATCAGGATATTTTACTATTGCTACCTGACAAGAGAGATTTACTATCAACCTCTTGGCAGGGACCATTTAAAATTGTGAGAAGAATTTCGGAAGTTGACTACGAAATTTCTTTGAATGGAAAGTTGAAAATATTCCATGTAAATATGTTAAAACCATACTATTCTAGAAATGACAGTGACACGAATAAGCAGACGCAGATGACAGATAACAGAAACGAAACGACAATTACCCAACTGAATGACACCTCGACAAACGAAGCATCGTTAACGACTCATTCTTGCGACAACGAAGACGACGAAAACATATTTACAGTACCGACAATATGGGATGACGACAACGACGACCAATTTGACGACACATTGACAACTATTAGTCTCGACAACGACGACAATGACATTGAAGACAATTTACAAACAGTAGCATCAGTAATAAATCAGACGGACGTAGACAATACGGAAATTCCAGTACCAATTATGAATGACGACAGTAGTATGAAGGACATACAAATCTCTGACACTTTGACACAACAGCAGCGACAAGACTCTCCTTAACGTCTCTCCTTAACGACTATAAAACTATCTTCTCAAACACACCTGGACGGACTGACAAAATAACACATTCAATTGTGTTGACAGATCTGACACCGATAAAATGTAGACCATATTCTATTCCTTTGCATTATAGAGCAAATTTAGACAAAGAAATTTTGGATTTAGAGAAAAATAGAATAATACATAAATCTATGTCCCAGTATTCTTCGCCAATTGTCCTGGTGAAAAAGAAGGACCAAACGATTCGTTTGTGCATAGATTATAGAAGGTTAAATACGATAACCACAACAGATGCTGAGCCAATGAACAGCTGTGAAGACCTCATTTTGAATATGTCTCAATCATCCTTATTTTCTAAGGTGGATTTAGCGAAAGGTTACTGGCAAGTACCACTACACCCTTCTTCAAGACATATAACAGCATTCGCTACACCTCTTGGATTGTACGAATGGAGATATCTTCCATTTGGTCTCAAGAACGCTCCCGCCACATTTGTCAGGTTAACTAGATTGTTATTGCACGGCATCAAGGACGTGCAATCTTATATTGATGATATATGCATTCATTCTTCTAACATGACTTCTCACTTACTTACACTCCAACAAGTCTTTAACCAAATCTTTCTTTTTGGACTTACTATCAAACCTTCCAAGGTTGAAATAGCCTATAAACAGATACACTTCCTTGGTCATAGGATTTTCGAAGGCAAACTGTTGACAGATGATAAAATTGTATCGAAAATTCTCAACCTAGAAATTCCTACTACAAAGAAACAAGTTAGAAGCTTATTAGGTCTCATAAACTATTATGCCAAGTTTATACCAAACTGGGCAGAACCCACATCAGTTTTTTCTAATCTGTTGACAAAAGATCATCCAGAAAAATTTTGTAAAAGTACCCATTTAGAGGATGCAATGTGCAGATTGAAATCCATTTTTTCTAACCCACCAGTATTAAGATTACCAAACATAGATATACCCTTTATTTTGACCACAGATTCGAGTGCTATCGCAATTGGGGGATGCCTTATGCAAGAAGTGCAAGGAGTGAGACATCCAATACTCTACGTAAGCCGGAAGCTGAACAAGGCAGAAATCCATTATTCCACGGTGGAATTGGAGGCATTAAGTCTACTATTTTGTATGCGCCGATTATCTAAGTTCCTCTTAGGTTCCCATTTTGTTGTGCTAACCGATAACTCGCCATTGTTGGTTCTTAAGCAAGGTGTTCATAAAAACCATCGTTTACAAAGATGGTGTCTTCTTCTTCAAGATTTCGACTTCGAAATCCGCCATATCAGAGGCACTGACAACATTATTGCTGATATTTTATCGCGACAAACGAATGCGCCAGCAGAATAACATTAGGCACATTAATAATTCGCCATACAAAAAGCTGTGATATTTTATTCTGTGGCATAGAACAGTGTAACTCTACACCTGCTAGAGAACTTTCATTTAGAAGTAATAACACCCCAGTGAATAACACCTACGAACGTGAAACTTTGAGAACTCTATACTACCAATTACCAAAGCTCTAGAAACAATCCGAGCGATAGATAATATCTGTGAAATGATTTCAACTAGTGAACTGACAGTGATCATGAAAGCATTAAGAACACTTTATACTCGACATTAAGAACATTGCATACTTGCTGTTGCTAAGAAACTGTGAAAACAGCCGGAATAGAACTACGTCGATTACAACATTCAAGAGACAGCCATATTATCCGTTAACATTCATGGCATGACACGCGGACAACAGGAGGACAACGCACACATCGTCGTTGGATTTAGTTAGTTAGTTAATTAATTTAGTAGTATTTAATATGTATTATACTTGTGTTGAATTATGTATATAAAATATGTCAACCTATAACTTGTATATTTTCTACCATAATATTACAGGTATTTCCACTCATAGGCGAAATATTCTTCCTATGCAATTTTCTCTATTTAAGTTATGAACCATTTTTTGAGTACTCGTACAAAAAGTACTTATTATCTTAAAGGGAACATATCGCCTAATCCGTTTTTCTAAGGGCAGTAAGACTTACCTCAACTTTATTTAGATATTTTAACTAAATACTATTTTGTGTGAAAGATGTGTGAATGACAGGGTGAATGAATTAAATGAGAGAGCGATATACTGAGCGGACAAATTGTACGCAAAACGTATTTATTTTAATTTGTCTGTGTCTTTCATGTAAAATGTATTACCTGTCTAAATTGTTGATACATGTTTAGTATTTAAGACACTACATCTAATCGCCACTGCTTGGAATGCCCGATCATGCATTACACACATTGGGGTAATTCATGACAAAGGATATCCCAACTCGTGACGCTTGGAGATAAACCACACATTGAGCACACACTTTATACAAAACCCAAAACTGAACACTAACAATTAAAATACAGTCACTTTATTAGAAGCAGCAACATATTAGTCAATACACTAACAAGCCAACAGGGACACGGGTAGTCAGAGGGGATAAAACAACAGCGTAACTACATATTCAGCATTATACAACATACGAAAGTAAAAGTGTATTGAAATGCACACACAGGACAAGATTTTCAGGTGCACTTAATTAACCAAGACTTTTGTCTTGTTAATACTCTCTTACACAGAGTTTAATTATCTTGGTATCAGTGGGATACTTGAGAAGGACGGGTTGTAAAAACAACTAGGAAACGTCACGTAACTTCGGTCAGATAAGCATTTTTAAGGACACAGAAGAGAGAGACCTCTTCAGCAAATCATCGTGAAGTGGTGTATGGGAGAATACATGAGTGTTGATGCAGATATGTAGATTGCCAAGTTACTATCCACCAAACTATAAACACCGACTTTATGTGATTCTGTGACAGAATTAGTACAAAACTAATTACCTTATAATAACCCATCAAATCAGGGGGGAGAGGGGGACTCCTGTCACAGCCTCACATAGGGGCGGTAACCAACATAAAGTAAGAGATAGTGGCGAAGGGCTAAAACTCCCGCTCAAGGGAAAGAAGTGAGTCACTCGAAGGCTTGAAGAATCCAAAGCCTTCTCGAAGGACTGGTCAGTGTGTCCACTGTCCCGTGGACACTGATGTGGCCCGCCGATTACGGGGTCCACGAGAAACTCGGATAGAGTTACCACCCGTGTCGGATTGCGACACGTGTGAAACGGCAGAGACAGACTGGACATCGGAGAAGCAACAGAGCTTACCTTAGGGGGACTTGATAGTTCAGACCCATGTGTATTTAAGGGTCGTAGACATATGCTAGATAGTTGCTTAGAATTGTTTCTTATAATCATGTGTGATGTAAAACCTCTGTGATACGAAACTTGTCAAGTGCGGGCTTGTCAAAACCCACTTCGCCAGCGCACTGTATATATTATATAAATAAATGTTGCTATGTTGTATCTAACGGAGTTTGTTGCCTGTGTGAGCCCGAGTTCAGATCCCCTAGAGATCTAAGACTGTGACACACTGTAAGTGCTGATAGTGTGTCTGGTTGTAAGAGAACCAGGAAAAGTGTTACTCTTGAGGTGAATTTAGATGTCCTTGATTATCCGTGACAATGTAGGCGGATGCCATTTTAAGAAACTGTTTACAATTCCAGCGTTGACAATTTCCCAAAGGGGAAAGAGGCGAGGACGAGGAGTGTTGCTTTGAGAAAGCACATATGCGTCGCTTCGAATACTCTTTAACATAGAAGCAGCTTTTCTTACTGTATTACTTATTGGCTTTCTGTATGTTTAAGAGGCTGGACATAATATTTTATGTCACAGTCTCCTATGCCAGATTCTCCTTTTTCAAGCATCGTCATTTAGCATTCGCTATGAAACCCCATGTCGCGAACTCACTGTAATTTAACAATCAGATGATACAGATAACAAAGACAGTCTGATTCGCAGCTGCAAGTTGTTTATTACGGGAGTCGGTGAGATGAAACGGTACAGCCGTCTTTGAAAGTTCCCCCACAAGACAGAAAAGTGTAGGCATGTTGTTGTGAGACGCTGGCTTGTTTTGGTTGTCAAAACAAGGGAGACAACTTTTGCATTGGTTGAACAAGGGGAAGAGAATAATTCTGAAATAGTTAGTTGCCCTTGAGGACACCTGCGTGACATCAAAGGAAGTCACTAGAACAATCGAAGACTGTTGGAAAAACCAAGCTTGTTACAGGGATTGTAAACTAGAGAGTGGCCGAAGACGGACGGTGTTTTCGCTAGCTCTGTTGGAATTTGAAAAACATCTACCGTGTGCGGGATTAATTAAATTTAATTTACACGTGCCTGTCATGGCAAATTGTAGATGTGATTCCGGAGAAAAGCAGTGTTACATAAGGTACTACATAGCTTATATTTAGGTATAATTAATGTGGGATAGACTGGTGATAGTAGAGTTTAGGACTTTAACGTAGTGAAGTGATAATTAGCTCTGCTAGTTGAGAATAGGGTAGTGAAGTGAGAATTAGCTCTGCTAGTGAGAATAGTGTAGTGGGGTGATATTAGGAAAGATTGAGGATGGGTTGAGAGATAGGGGAAATGTCCAATGGTGGGATGTTCCAGTGGGGTGCCCACTGGGGTTCTGCACTCTGTCTATTGGTTTTTCCTTGTCTTAGCCTGATTCGGACCAAGTTGATGAGCTCCTCTGCTCTATGACAGAGTTTAGTTCGCTGATAAATATCTGAGCGAGGCCGTAGGCCTACACTCAGCTAGTAGGATCAGTGACTAGTGCTCTCACCAGGTATGTTATTTCTCTAACAGGTTCCACGCCAGTTACGAGGAAGCTCTACACTGGTTTTGAGGAAGTTCTACTCCTATGAGGAAGAACACCAGATGAACAGTCAATGGTTTTGTTGTTGTTGAGGAAATGAATAATGTCCGAGAAGAAAGTTTGTACAATAGTGTTTACGCTGGGCCCATGATCAGGAGGGTCCACCAGAACAGGGCTCAGATGAGCAAAACCATATAACGATTCCTGTGTGATAAGGTTCACCTAGGATGGGCGATGCTCGTTGATACACCACATATCATATGAACAATAGTGACTAAAAGGAACATTAAATGTAGCATTCACATGGAGCTGTAGAGTCCATTGGAATAGTACAAGGGACATTGTATTTGAGACAATATAGACAATAGATAGGATCAAGTGTATTAACAATAACAGTGATACCTATATTCACAAGTACAAGGATTGAACATTTAAGACCTATAGGATGCAGTGTGTAACCGATCCATGATCAGTGTAAAACGATGATCCAAGTAGCTACAGAAGAAAGTCAGCGTCTGGCAGGAGAGATACATCACTGGGTGAGGTTTTCTTGTGCTGACCTAACGTGCTGTGGTGTGACCTTGCTAGGATGAACTGACTGGGCTACTGATCTGATGGTCCGATTCTACACACATTATAGTACACGACACCCATTCTTCGCATACGCTTCTCATATACATTACACTTTTCTTTTAATAAATTAATTGTCATTAATTTTTAGAAGCTAGAGTTGTTGAGTATGTTGCGTTGGGGAAGAATGAGAGGGGGCATGATCCAGTAGTGATAGAGAGAGAGAAAGAGGTGTCCATAAACTGAGGGAGTGTGGTGGACGGAATCTAGTGGATTCTCCAGGATAATGATAAGGGGTTAAAATATAATGTGGGTGTTGATTCTCCTCACTCCAGGGACGACACTTTAAAGAAACACACGACACTCCAACCACTCTATTTCTCACCATTGACCCATCAGTATAAGTCACCTTGATGTGTGTTACTATGGATCAGCTGTTGCACCTCAAACTCCGTGCGGCCCGCTGCCCATTCTTTGCACGCACGACCCAGTGTTACAACTGCATTTTGCCATTCAGTCATGTCTTCCGTTACTTCAACCCACTCTTTTCACGACTAATGGTCTCTAGATCACAAACCTGACGTATAGATATTTCTGCCCGTGCTCTCCAGGACCTGCTCCCTCTTAGTCTATGACCCTTGACCATACTCATGGCTTCATACAGGGGGTGATCCCTATCTGCAGCAACTCTCAGGTACCATTTGACCTGAAGGTATCCGTCATTGTTGGTAGCGCCAGGATATGCCTCATGCATACAGTTGGTGTGTCTTTTGTGCACCCCAGGATCACCCGCATGGCCGCATTTGTATGCACGTCAATCTTTCAAGCTGGCTTTTTGATACTGTCAGCAGCCCCAAACCATACTTATTGACATAAATTATTAACTGCTGAAAGAGCCTGTAAAGCTTCCTCTGCTCTACCCCAGTCGCCGCCATCGCCCTCAGTGCATTAAGTCCCCTACCAGCCTTTCATCACCAAAGCCTCCACATGATCCTTAAAAGACCTACACTTGTCATAGGTGATACCCAAGTACTTCAATTTACTCTCTCTACTAAGAGGACATCCATTCAATATAATACATGGTGCATCTGCCTTGACGATCAGGTTATCCAGGGAGTACCAGACAACCGATGCCTTGTCTGGGTTTATAATGGCTCCTGCGTCACTGCACCACACCGCCACACTGTTTACCACCATCTTTAAGTCTTAGTCTATAGTAAATGAAGAAGAAACGAGAGCCTAAGCTCGACAGGCCCACTAATGCATGCAACACCAGAAGGCTTAAACAGTATTGAAATATAAGAAGAGTATACTATGGAGATCCAAAGACAATCACCGATAAAAGAGAAACATTCATCAATTGTTGCCACTGCAGAATGGAAGGACTAACATGGTATGACAAAATCGTCAGAACAAACTAAACTAATTGCGGAGAACCTAGAGGAGAGAGAGAGAGAGAGAGAGAGAGAGAGAGAGAGAGAGAGAGAGAGAGAGAGAGAGAGAGAGAGAGAGAGAGAGAGAGAGAGAGAGAGAGAGAGAAGGCGCTGGTTAGAGCATGCAAAGGGAAAGCCTGCTACTGGTATAACCAGAAATCATTCTCTGTAAACCTCGCGGCAAACGAAGCAGAAGCAGACCTAACAAAACATCTCTCGTACAAGAGAATTAGAGACACAGCAAGCTAACTTGGGGAGGACATGGAATGAGTTGCAGGAGGGGGCGGGGAGGGGGGGGGGGTGGAGTAAAGGACAAAAGGGCTTGTTGAGGAGTGGCTTAAAGCGGAGACGAATTAGGGAATTTACTTGATCCTATAAACACTATGCTTATGAAACACGGAGGAAATTGGCGCTGGAACTTCAATAATTCCTCCCCACAACGCCTAACGACATCATAAGTGGAAGAAAACAACAGTAAACGAAAAGCTGATTATTCCAAATAGTTGTCAGTCCTGCATACCTGCGAGAGAGACTGCGCGTGGTAAACATTCTCCACCACTTGTACAGATATGTCCGTGTGTGATCTATAGGAGAATACTGCAACACGTGTGCAGATGATATGTTCATGTGTGATCTATAGGAGAATACTGCAACACGTGTGCAGATGATATGTTCATGTGTGATCTATAGGAGAATACTGCAACACGTGTGCAGATGATATGTTCATGTGTGATCTATAGGAGAATACTGCAACACGTGTGTAGATGATATGTTCATGTGTGATCTATAGGAGAATACTGCAACACGTGTGCAGATGATATGTTCATGTGTGATCTATAGGAGAATACTGCAACACGTGTGCAGATGATATGTTCATGTGTGATCTATAGGAGAATACTGGAACACGTGTGCAGATGATATGTTCATGTGTGATCTATAGGAGAATACTGCAACACGTGTGCAGATGATATGTTCATGTGTGATCTATGGCCTTCATTCATGGAGGGGGTCAGCATTTTTGGTGAACGTCACGTCTCATGTAAACTCTTTAAATGCGAGGATCCAGGGGAAAAAAACTATTCACAAATTGGTGATTGTCTTTGGATCTCCATGCCATGAGTCAGATTACTTAAGACCTGGTTAACAGCAACATAGATTGTTGAAACATTAATAGTGATAAATAAGCACGGAGAGTGATAAGGAAAAAGACACCGGTAACGGGCTAAAGATAGTGGCCAATAGAATTGCGAGGAGGAGGCCACGTGATTAGGAGGGTCGAGCAGGGCGCACGGACAAAGGGAGTCAGTCGGAGTTGGGAAGCCATGACAGACAGATCACGAAAGCAGAGAAGTGTGTCGGCTGAGAACTGAATATCCCTTGTGGCAATGAAACGCCGAGAATCGTCGACGGCAAGTAACTGTGTACGCTAGATAATTCAAGCGTGTACCGATTGATGAGAACAGCGTTGCCGCGACCAGGCGGGTGGACATGTTACAGCACGGAGTCGAGTCGTGTGCCGTGGGCAGAGGTTGCCGGCCTGTGAATGTAGGCGCCATGCGACCATGTTTAACAGGACTGTAAGTAGGATAGAAGAGTGTATGTGTAGACCATTGTAGTTGATTAGATAGCCTGGATAGCAGGACGTACTACAATCAGTGTGTAAACAAATGTCGTGGGTGTATGTGTACCTTTGAATATCCCAGTGATTGTGTCGCATGGAAACAATACATGATGCCATTCTATCACTCGATGGTGACGAGTTGTGTTCACGGTGTATCAGTGTGTAATTCATAAAGAGTGTCAACGTAGCCGCATCTCAATACCCCTAGTTACGTCAGAAAGGGCTCGTTGGCAACATGGGGGAATTCGTCCTTCAAAAGAACTCGGCAAAATTGAGGCAATGGTTATCATGGTAGTGAACAAGTATGTATATATTGTCAGCTACAGATCATAAACAGTTAAGGCTATGTACACCAACAAGATAATAGTACAAGCGCATGGATTATAGATAATAGAAAACCATGGCTAGGTGTTGAACATAGGACGCTTGAGCTTATGTACAAGAAAGTAACCCGCAGTGAGCGAGGTTCAACTGCTCAGGAAAGTAATCGGTTGTATTAAACATTGAAGAGCATAAGTAAGAATATGGGGCAACTTGATTCAGGTGATGGTTTCAAAGTGAGGTATCATCAGTGAAGTTAGCATTCATGTTGCAAAGTACAATGGAGCAGTCAGCGCCAATTCTGCGAAAGCTTAAAAGATGAGTAGCAGCAATACAAACAACAGAACATACGTCGATACTCAACGTTATAATGTCTGATTAACTTGGCGTTGTGCATGAGCGACAACACGTTAATATTAGGAAATCCCGGGAAAATAGAAATACAGAAACATTATGGCATCTTGCCACAAGAATTACAGTGTGAAGCCGTATTCAGGGGGCTGCATGCATTAGAATGCTGGCGTAGACTAATTATGTCAAAACTAGTATCTGTTCCAGAAATGTGTTCCATGACAGTCAGTAGTACACCATGAGGTATCTACACCATTGATGTGGAGCTGCACCTGACGACCAAGTTTATCCTTGTCGACCTGGGAGTGAAACGGGGACGGCCACGCTGATTTGGATCAAGCCCGGAAGCAAGCGGAAGTGAACTGAGTATCGGGATCAAGCCACTGGAAACATCATCGCTGGATATATACAGGGCAAGTTAATTCTAATTAATTTTCTATGTGTACTGCTCAATTACAGAGAGCTACCCGGCATCTTTGTATGATATGGTGTGATCAGCCTGACGAAGTAGATTGTTCTCCCACAGGGATGATGTTAGTTAGAGAACCTCTTTTGGTTCCAGGTTGCAGGTTAACATAACAAGATCAGCAGCAACACTGACTGCGTGTACAGATAGTAATAGATATACCACGCAGTAGTGACATCATATAACCATGCCTACATGGTCGGACGTCATAGATTTAGGTGTGAGGTGTGGGTTGACAGTGACAGAGCTCAAGACAGAACTGCAGAAACGGAATAATAACCAAGGTAACGACCAGCAGAATAGACCCAAGAGTAAAGATCACCGGACAGATTTCATAGCTTTAGGTGGAAGATGTGGGTTGACAGTGAAAGAACTTAGGACAGAACTCCAGAAACGTAACGAGAACCAAGGTAAAGACCAGCAGAATAGACCCAAGAGTGGAGAACACCCAACTACTCAATATAGACCAGCTCTACAGAGACCAGCTAAGGTAGCTCGATCAGAGCCAGTAAGTGAATGTACATATTGTGGTCGCCAACAAGAGTCTCTTAAAATAGGCGACAGAAACCCTAAGCACGACGCAGACATCAGAAACCGTCCTTCCAATAGAGTTGATAGGTACACAGACTACATAAGCAGTCGAAAATGTTGGGTCTGTAATAGCTTGGACCACGTAGCCAGAGAGTGTAGACTGAGACGAGTGACTAAACAAGAACATGACCAAAAGACAAACTTAGGATACATAGCAACAGACAGACATAAAAGACAACGGATCTGTAACCCTGCGTGTAGTCAAATAGTGCCTACACGGAAGTCGAGTGCGAGCAGTATTCATAGCGGGACTTTAAAATCGCACAAAGCACTCGTGAACGGGAAGTTGACCACCTGCGTTAGGAATACAGGGTCGTCAATAGCTGGTGTAGATCATAGCCTGGTAAGGAGTAGCGACTACACGGGAGAGAGCGTGACGTGCAGTACCTTCGGTGGTACAAAGGAAAAGTATGCTATAGCATGGGTGCATATATCCTGCCCGTACTATGAAGGGAGAATACGAGTAGCAGTGTTGCCTAGTCCACTTGCAGGACTAATGATAGGTAACATACCGGGAGTGACAGAGTGTGCAAAAGATGAAGCCCAAAGATGGAATGGTAAAATGACACGGGAGAATACAGACTCCAGACAATATATTAAGAAAGACAAGAAAGAAGAGTACGTGGTCATACCTCGGGCTGACCAGACAGACACTAGACGGGTACCAGACATCCAAACTGAAGACCGTGCAAAGCAACAAAGAGACGACAAGACACTGCGAACTTGTTTTCAGCGGGCAAACTGCCCACCTAAACAATCGAAATTAGGCAAGTGGTCATTTGTAATGATGAATGAAATTCTCATGAGAGAATACACGAAAGATGCAACATGTATCTTACAAAGGGTGCTGACAGTGCGAGAGCGCAGTAACGCTCTGGAACGGGCACACATCGCCCCGAGTGCAGACCATATCAGTTTGGCCAAGACTAGAAAGAGATTATTATCCAGGTTCTACTGGCCAGGCTGTGAGAAGGACATCAGAAGCCATGTCCGATCATGTAAATTGTGCAAACGAACAGATGTAAGAGCCTCAGACATACAGATAGAAAAAAGCAACAAACAACAGATAGAAAACACTTGTGAGAAACACTGTCAACAAGATGACAATAAATCAGAAACTCACCACATAGAACAGGTCACTGACAAAGAGACAGACAAACCACTGACACATGAACAGCCAACAGTCACACCGATAGCATGTGGCTTGTTAGAGTGGCAGCGTCGTCAGAAATGTGCAGAATGCATCAAACTTAGGGTTACAATATTCTTAACTGTGATGAATACTATAGTTATGGGAAAGGAAATACGTCATCGGATGTTGAAAACAGTAAATACAAGAAAAACACATACAGTTAGAAAACAACAGTATACCCCAAGATATACAAAAAACTCAAGACTCACCGCTTACACTATACCACCAGGCAAATCACATCAAAAACTGGTAACAGCATATACTTACTGGGTTCGGCAGGCAGTGTCAAAACTATTAGCATCAAACAGAAATTGCAAATTTAAGAATAATAAAACATCAATATTACCACTCACAAGATAACATCACATGTCTCAATTTCAAACACTATTATCTTGTGATATATATATATATATATGTATATTGTAGATACTTTATAGATGATATAAAAGCTATATGGATGTGATTGGTGTAGATAGAATTGTTGTAGTAGAATGAATGCATTGATAGATATAAGGTTGATTGAAGTAACATGATGATGTGGTAAAGTCATCAGAGAAAAAAAAAAATATACAAACAGTACAGAGGTGTAATAGTGTGGTTAAAATATATACATGAAGTCTGTGAATGCTAGCAATAACATGGCCTAAGAAATGTTACACCGACTATATGACAAAATGATCTGGTCAGATTAGGGACAAAATCCCGATAGTACAATAGGGCATACGGTAAGACTATCATCTAGGAAACCATGCGTTCATACAAGGTGACTGGTCCAGTGGTTAGCACGTTGTGGTACTGACCATGAGAACAGGTCAATGTAGGAAATGTGATAGGATTGCGGTAATATAATATGCAATTGTGAATGTAAATATGTATGTATGAATATATATACACCCAAGGCTGTTATTAATTTCAGATAGTTAAGGGGTGTAAATGACTGAGCAGAAGAGATAGTGTCGACGGTACCTCAAAGATGCTACCTCACTAGCTGACTGAAGAGGCTGAGACAGACAGACGCAAGTGAAGATTGGGAATCTGATGGGTAGAAGATACAGTCAGCGAAGACAGATACCAGCCAGAACCATCCAAGGGAGTAATAGTTAATAACATTGACAATCATTCAATAAACAAAACTCATAATACACGTAGATAGAGATAAATATAATTTTAATGGCTTTAAGTACATCCATAAACATCAGTACGTTCTTATGATCATGATCATCATGCCATGTATATTTGTAATCAGTATGCATGTAATTGTAACAATAATTGTAACAGTATTGATTGTACTATTACCTGATTGTAACACATAACGTATAAAATGAGATGTCGGTAGAAACTGATAAATGATCGCAAAGGAAAAAAAGAAGGATCAACGTCTACTAGAGCAGGAAGGTTGACAGTGGGTCTAAAACCACGATACATCACAGATGACACCCATAACATAACAGGACAAGAAGAAGGTAACTGAGACATTACTACCAGTGATACATATTGATGTCACAAAGATTATAATGATGGGCGAGTGAAAGTTTGAATAGTGCTTGAGGTATTACATGTGAGTCCAATTTTATATACTATTCAGGTTTTATGACAATATTGTAAATTGGAAAGATAGACATGTACAATTGGTAGGAGAAACTTATGTGATTGTGGTAACAGGTACATAACATAAGAATATGAGGAGTGACAGTGAAGTGAGAGAAAGGGGACGAGAAGACTGAGAGTAGGAATTTGTGCCAATGAGGATCAATTTGAACACAACCGGGATACTTGCACACCAGTATACAGGAAGCTTACAGGCATAGACGGAACATTTGAGGTTCTAGTATGTGTGTTGTAAGACAGAGTACATAAACAAACAAAAAAAATTAAACACTATTAAAAAAAAAAAGAGAGAGAGAGAGAGGATGAAAGAGAGAAAGAACATAGCACAAGCGAATGTGAAAGGAAGGGAGGAAAATGAAACGGACGAGTGAGAATGAAAGGGAAAGAGAGAACAGAGTGCAAGTAAAAGAAAGGATACAAGGATAGTGGAGTAGGATTATTAGTAGTACCATTGATAATAGTACCAAGTGGTAGTACTGTGTACATATAATATTTTAACATGTAGTATATCGGCATGGTAGTAGATGTATATAAAGGTATATAAGGGTCATGGTATTAGCAACACGACAAGGAAAAAGTTAGTAGCAAGAACACCAGGGATAAACAGAAGGCACATGAAGGGAAGAGATAGCCACAGAGCACAAGTAACTAATGGCAGCCGACCACGCACACACGTTGACAAGACAAATACAAGAGTCATAGGTACTCACACCAAAGAGATCCACAGTCGTAGCATAGACTACTCAGGAGCAAGATAGAGCTTAAACAAAATATGGGTGAAATTGATATGTCTGCAATACACACGTTCCTGCACCCAGGGCTTAAGGGCTGGGGAGGGTGTCAGTTGCTTGTACCGAGGTATAAATGAGGAACCTTATAGGGAATGTCCGGGGTGGGACATTGGGACTCATAGTAGGTTGGTCCTCAACTTGCCGAATACAAAGGGGGTTGAGGCCACACGAGGTCTATTTGGGAATAGACGGATATTCGTGTCCGACATTATAATTTGTGTGAAGGTATGGCAGAATATCAACGTAACACAGAGGGAAGTTAAAGGGAACTGAGAAGCAAGCTCAAAGGCATGAGGCAGTAGACAGATATGTGCGACCAGGGACAGGCATGTGCGACCAAGCTGACTCATGTCAAGTGTAGAGATAAGGAAGAACCCAAAAATGTAGAACATTTTTGAAATTGCGGGGGGCATATGCCATGAGTCAGATTACTTAAGACCTGGTTAACAGCAACATAGATTGTTGAAACATTAATAGTGATAAATAAGCACGGAGAGTGATAAGGAAAAAGACACCGGTAACGGGCTAAAGATAGTGGCCAATAGAATTGCGAGGAGGAGGCCACGTGATTAGGAGGGTCGAGCAGGGCGCACGGACAAAGGGAGTCAGTCGGAGTTGGGAAGCCATGACAGACAGATCACGAAAGCAGAGAAGTGTGTCGGCTGAGAACTGAATATCCCTTGTGGCAATGAAACGCCGAGAATCGTCGACGGCAAGTAACTGTGTACGCTAGATAATTCAAGCGTGTACCGATTGATGAGAACAGCGTTGCCGCGACCAGGCGGGTGGACATGTTACAGCACGGAGTCGAGTCGTGTGCCGTGGGCAGAGGTTGCCGGCCTGTGAATGTAGGCGCCATGCGACCATGTTTAACAGGACTGTAAGTAGGATAGAAGAGTGTATGTGTAGACCATTGTAGTTGATTAGATAGCCTGGATAGCAGGACGTACTACAATCAGTGTGTAAACAAATGTCGTGGGTGTATGTGTACCTTTGAATATCCAGTGATTGTGTCGCATGGAAACAATACATGATGCCATTCTATCACTCGATGGTGACGAGTTGTGTTCACGGTGTATCAGTGTGTAATTCATAAAGAGTGTCAACGTAGCCGCATCTCAATACCCCTAGTTACGTCAGAAAGGGCTCGTTGGCAGTGATCTATGGCCTTCATTCATGGAGGGGGTCAGCATTTTTGGTGAACGTCACGTCTCATGTAAACTCTTTAAATGCGAGGATCCAGGGGAAAAAAACTATTCACAAATTTGTGCGATGACATTTCTTCATTTAAAATGAGACTACGATTGTTTATAGGACAGCTGACTGACGGGACTATAGAGGTGTTTCCAACGTGTGGTCGAAAAGAAATATGACTTGTTACAGTACAAAGTAAAAGTTGAAAGTCTCTGGATATCTTTCAGTCAAGATTTTAAGAGTTCACAATTGAGGAGGATAATGTTGCACTCTTCATAAATCGATCCGTATTTCCTGATGTCAAGCTCTGTCAATTACAGCAAAACCTTCAGCACGAAGTAAATGATTTGAAATGCAATTCTGCACTGAGATGTAAATTTCTAAAGCTACCTGCTTTACCTTCAGCTGATCATATGATTTCATTCTGGCGACTATTGTCGGTTGAACAATTTGAACACTTGCGTTCATTCGCCCAGAGATACATTTGTCGTTTTGTTTCGACATACAGATGCGAGCGGTCATTTTCCGCAATGACCGTTTATTTAAAAAAAAAGAAAAAGAAAAAAAATCAAACAACGTTCCAGACTCACCGACAGTAGCCTAGCTGCGCTTATGACTTTGGATACGACAGATTTGTGCCCAGACATTGATTAACTGGCATCTGACCTTAAGTAACAGGTTATGAAGGAACAGTTACAATTGTAAATTAACTACATTAATAGCGATTTTCGAAAATGATTAACAATTCATTGTAAATTGAACTTTTTATTTTAACCCCCCCCCCCCCCCCCCCCCCCCAAAAAAAAAAATGACCACAGTGAAGTACTGAATCTGACTGCCTTTAAAGATTTAGAATTGTGTTGACGAAAGTTAAGAATGAAAAAGAGTTAAGAATTAAGTAAGAATGATATTGCACTACTTTTTAAATTTTATAACGTTGTGGCCCGCTTAACTACCGAAAATATATATATATATCCTAGAACTTGCGTGCTGACTAGAGATGGGCGAACAATATGCCAATGAGAGCGAAGTATATTACAGAAGGACATCAACACCGCACGACAGACTGCATCCTCAATTACGGCGTCAGTCGCTAGCTGGTCAAATATTTACCTTGTAACATCGTGCCCATGTGATGTGCTAGGTGTAGAGCGGTTACACGGACACATGTCAATCACACGCCTGTCTCGTGTCGCCAGCTGTTGCTGTGGTAATCGATTACAATTACCAGATTACGTGTATCCGGTGACTTGTGAAAGCATGAGGCTATAATTAAAACATATAGAAAGCCGAGTATCGGGTTTTTAAATTTCGATATGTAAATTTGATGGCTTGTTTGTTTCACGAAAATCTGGCTTTAGATGAGTCATAAACTCATAATGGCTTTCTTGTTTGTCACAGAGATGAAGATATCGATAGGGCTGGGGACACACAGGGCATGAAGGCGTCTCATTTCTAGTCCACATAAATACACATCTAGGCTTTCATGTTGATTAAAGATGACTTATAGCACACGTCTCCTAAAAGTCTCTCAAAGTGATGCAGTATTCTCCTATAGATTACACAGGGACATGTCTCCCAAAGTGTTGCAGTATTTGTCCTCGTCCGTGTCCTGGAGATTCTAACAATGTTGCTGTAGATTTCAGTCCAACAACGCCGATTTATTCTTTGGTGATTGCGAAATCGTGCACGACTCACATCCTTATGTTGTCACGGAAGAGATGCATGTTCTCAAATATTGTACGTCAGTTTGTTTGCTGAAGTTGTACCAAAGGTTCTTAATGTTAACCCTTCAATGCTATGACCGGTGTACGGTTCACTTGCCCTTGAGAAATCCATATTGTGTTGGTTATGGAGGCAATATATGGACCCTGACCTATTACATGTGACACTTGGTGGTTAGTGTGAGTGTATATCTAGACCTATTACATATGACATTTTGGCGGTTAGTATGAGTGTATATCTAGACCTATTACATATGACATTTTGGCGGTTAGTGTGAGTGTATATCTAGACCTATTACATGTGACACTTGGCGGTTAGTGTGAGTGTATATCTAGACCTATTACATGTGACACTTGGTGGTTAGTGTGAGTGTATATCTAGACCTATTACATGTGACACTTGGCGGTTAGTGTGAGTGTATATCTAGACCTATTACATATGACATTTTGGCGGTTAGTATGAGTGTATATCTAGACCTATTACATGTGACATTTGGCGGTTAGTGTGAGTGTATATCTAGACCTATTACATGTGACACTTGGCGGTTAGTGTGGGTGTATATCTAGACCTATTACATGTGACACTTGGCGGTTAGTGTGGGTGTATATCTAGACCTATTACATGTGACACTTGGCGGTTAGTGTGGGTGTATATCTAGACCTATTACATGTGACACTTGGCGGTTAGTGTGGGTGTATATCTAGACCTATTACATGTGACACTTGGCGGTTAGTGTGAGTGTATATCTAGACCTATTACATGTGACATTTGGCGGTTAGTGTGAGTGTATATCTAGACCTATTACATATGACATTTTGGCGGTTAGTGTGAGTGTATATCTAGACCTATTACATGTGACACTTGGCGGTTAGTGTGAGTGTATATCTAGACCTATTACATGTGACACTTGGCGGTTAGTGTGAGTGTATATCTAGACCTATTACATGTGACACTTGGTGGTTAGTGTGGGTGTATATCTAGACCTATTACATGTGACACTTGGTGGTTAGTGTGAGTGTATATCTAGACCTATTACATGTGACACTTGGTGGTTAGTGTGGGTGTATATCTAGACCTATTACATGTGACACTTGGCGGTTAGTGTGGGTGTATATCTAGACCTATTACATATGACATTTTGGCGGTTAGTGTGAGTGTATATCTAGACCTATTACATGTGACACTTGGCGGTTAGTGTGAGTGTATATCTAGACCTATTACATATGACATTTTGGCGGTTAGTATGAGTGTATATCTAGACCTATTACATGTGACATTTGGCGGTTAGTGTGAGTGTATATCTAGACCTATTACATGTGACACTTGGCGGTTAGTGTGGGTGTATATCTAGACCTATTACATGTGACACTTGGCGGTTAGTGTGAGTGTATATCTAGACCTATTACATGTGACACTTGGTGGTTAGTGTGGGTGTATATCTAGACCTATTACATGTGACACTTGGCGGTTAGTGTGAGTGTATATCTAGACCTATTACATGTGACACTTGGCGGTTAGTGTGAGTGTATATCTAGACCTATTACATGTGACACTTGGCGGTTAGTGTGAGTGTATATCTAGACCTATTACATGTGACACTTGGCGGTTAGTGTGAGTGTATATCTAGACCTATTACATGTGACACTTGGCGGTTAGTGTGAGTGTATATCTAGACCTATTACATGTGACACTTGGCGGTTAGTGTGGGTGTATATCTAGACCTATTACATGTGACACTTGGCGGTTAGTGTGGGTGTATATCTAGACCTATTACATGTGACACTTGGCGGTTAGTGTGAGTGTATATCTAGACCTATTACATGTGACACTTGGCGGTTAGTGTGGGTGTATATCCAGACCTATTACATGTGACATTTGGCGGTTAAAGTATCTACCCTGAACTAGTGTAGGCAAAGACCAAGCAGTTCACATTAATGCGGCAGTATCGTAGTCTTGCGACACATCCAGTAACTTTGACGAGAAGGTGTAGATCCCCACAGTAGTAACTTTGACGAGAAGGTGTAGATCCCTATAGTAGTAACTTTGACGAGAAGGTGTAGATCCCCATAGTAGTAACTTTGACGAGAAGGTGTAGATCCCTATAGTAGTAACTTTGACGAGAAGGTGTAGATCCCCACAGTAGTAACTTTGACGAGAAGGTGTAGATCCCTATAGTAGTAACTTTGACGAGAAGGTGTAGATCCCTATAGTAGTAACTTTGACGAGAAGGTGTAGATCCCAACAGTAGTAACTTTGACGAGAAGGTGTAGATCCCTACAGTAGTAACTTTGACGAGAAGGTGTAGATCCCTATAGTGGTAACTTTGACGAGAAGTTTACATGCCCACAGTAACTCTGACGAGGTTAAGACCTCTACAATAACTTTCAAGGGAAGTCTCGGATCTCGATAGTAACTGTCCTGTATAACCTCAGACCCCTAAGGTAACCTTTTATGAACATCTAAGATCACAACAGTAACTTTCAAGTAGTCTTCTATCTCTACCGTAACTCTTCTGGGAAATTCCATGTAACTTCTGCAACATTAAGTTGGTCCCTAGCACCCCTCGCTCAGCCCTACCCGATAATTGTCTCATCATTCCCTTACAGCAGTCGTTAGGTTAATTTTCAGAACAGCCCAGTAACATATAAAAGAAGCCTCACAGTGACTGACACTAGGAGCCTCACAACCCTACAGCGACTGCCATATAGAACCTCACAACCCTACAGTGACTGCCATATAGAACCTCACAACCATACAGTGATTGCCATATGTAACCTCACAACTCTACAGTGACTGTCATATAGAACCTCACAACCCTACAGTGACTGCCATATAGAGCCCCACAACTCTACAGTGACTGTCATATGTAACCTCACAACTCTACAGTGACTGTCATATGTAACCTCACAACTCTACAGTGACTGTCATATGGAATATCACAACCTTACAGTGACTGCCATATGGAATATCACAACCTTACAGTGACTGCCATATGTAACCTCACAACTCTACAGTGACTGCCATATGGAATATCACAACTCTACAGTGACTGTCATATGTAACCTCACAACTCTACAGTGACTGTCATATGTAACCTCACAACTCTACAGTGACTGTCATATGTAACCTCACAACTCTACAGTGACTGTCATATGTAACCTCACAACTCTACAGTGACTGTCATATGGAATATCACAACCTTACAGTGACTGCCATATGGAATATCACAACCTTACAGTGACTGCCATATGTAACCTCACAACTCTACAGTGACTGCCATATGGAATATCACAACTCTACAGTGACAGCCATATGGAATATCACAACTCTACAGTGACTGCCATATGGAATATCACAACTCTACAGTGACTGCCATATGGAATATCACAACTCTACAGTGACTGCCATATGGAATATCACAACTCTACAGTGACTGCCATATGGAATATCACAACTCTACAGTGACTGCCATATGGAATATCACAACTCTACAGTGACTGTCATATGGAATATCACAACCCTACAGTGACTGCCATATGTAACCTCACAACTCTACAGTGACTGCTATATGGAATATCACAACTCTACAGTGACTGTCATATAGAGCATCACAACTCTACAGTGACTGCCATATGGAATATCACAACTCTACAGTGACTGCCATATGGAATATCACAACCTTACAGTGACTGCCATATGGAATATCACAACTCTACAGTGACTGTCATATGGAATATCACAACTCTACAGTGACTGCCATATGGAATATCACAACCTTACAGTGACTGCCATATGGAATATCACAACCTTACAGTGACTGCCATATGGAATATCACAACTCTACAGTGACTGCCATATGGAATATCACAACCTTACAGTGACTGCCATATGGAATATCACAACCTTACAGTGACTGCCATATGTAACCTCACAACTCTACAGTGACTGCCATATAGAATATCACAACTCTACAGTGACTGCCATATGGAATATCACAACTCTACAGTGACTGTCATATGGAATATCACAACCCTACAGTGACTGCCATATGTAACCTCACAACTCTACAGTGACTGCTATATGGAATATCACAACTCTACAGTGACTGTCATATAGAGCATCACAACGCTACAGTGACTGCCATATGGAATATCACAACTCTACAGTGACTGCCATATGGAATATCACAACTCTACAGTGACTGCCATATGGAATATCACAACTCTACAGTGACTGTCATATGGAATATCACAACTCTACAGTGACTGCCATATGGAATATCACAACTCTACAGTGACTGCCATATGGAATATCACAACCCTACAATGACTGCCATATGGAATATCACAACCCTACAGTGACTGCCATATGTAACCTCACAACTCTACAGTGACTGCTATATGGAATATCACAACTCTACAGTGACTGCCATATGGAATATCACAACTCTACAGTGACTGCCATATGGAATATCACAACTCTACAGTGACTGCCATATGGAATATCACAACTCTACAGTGACTGTCATATGGAATATCACAACTCTACAGTGACTGTCATATGGAATATCACAACTCTACAGTGACTGTCATATAGAGCATCACAACCCTACAGTGACTGTGACATAGAACCTCACAACCCTACAGTGACTGTGACATAGAACCTCACAACCCTACAGTGACTGTGACATAGAACCTCACAACCCTACAGTGACTGTGACATAGAACCTCACAACCCTACAGTGACTACCACATAGAACCTAGCAACCCTACAGTGACTGCCATCTGGAACCTCACAACCCTACAGTGACTGCCATATAGAGCCTCACAACCCTACAGTGACTGCCATCTGGAACCTCACAACCCTACAGTGACTGCCATCTGGAACCTCACAACCCTACAGTTACAACCATCTGGAACCTCACAACCCTACAGTGACTGCCATCTGGAACCTCACAACCCTACAGTGACTGCCATCTGGAACCTCACAACCCTACAGTGACTGCCATCTGGAACCTCACAACCCTACAGTGACTGCCATCTGGAACCTCACAACCCTACAGTGACTGCCATCTGGAACCTCACAACCCTACAGTGACTGCCATCTGGAACCTCACAACCCTACAGTGACTGCCATATAGAACCTCACAACCCTACAGTGACTGCCACACGCATATGTGACCCACTGCTCTCAAGAAAAGGCTAATACATGTGATGACCTGCACTGATAAACCGGCAACTATGACTGCTAGCTACATGTACAGTTCTCTCCTGTAATTTTTAGAGATAGAGTACATAATAATTATATTAAAAAAATCCTGACCTATGGATGAACATCAGTGAGCAATTACTTGGAGATGACAAAGATGCGCTATATGCAGAGAACCGCGTGGACATAAATAAATTAACACGGCCTGAGAGATGTGGACAGACAAAGATAAACGGTTACTGGCCATCAGAAGTAGACAGTGTACACTGTACAGTCTGTCGATACGTCAGGGGAAGGAGACAATCCACAATCTGTCACCATGTCATGAGAAAGAGACAATTCACAGTATATCAACATGTCATGAGAAGGAGACAATCTATAGTATATCAACAAGTCATGAGAAGGAGACAATATACAGTATATCAACAAGTCATGAGAAGGAGACAATATACAGTATATCAAAATGTCATGAGAAGGAGACAATCTACAGTATGTCAACATGTCATGAGAAGGAGACAATAAACAGTATATCAACAAGTCATGAGAAGGAGACAATCTACAGTATATCAACATGTCATGAGAAGGAGACAATCTACAGTTTATCAACATACCATGAGAAGGAGCCAATCCCGTCTTTCAACATGTCATGAGGAGAAAATCCAGTCTTTCAACAGGATATAAGAACGAGACAATCCCGTCTTTCGACGCGTCATGAGTAGTAGACAATCTGGTATTTCAGCACGTCATGAAAAGGAGACAATCCACAGTCTTTCAACACGTCATGAGGAGATAATCGACAGTCTTTCAACACTTCAAGAGAAGGAGACAATCCCGTCTTTCGACATTTCATGAGGAGTCAATCCCGTCTTTCAACACGTCATGAGAAGGAGATAATCCACAATTTTTCACCACGTAATGAGAAGGAGACAATGCCGTCTTTCAACACGTCATGAAAAGGATACAATCCACAGTCTTTTAGCATGTCATGAGAAGGAGACAATCCACAGTCTTTCAACATGTCATGAGAAGGAGACAATCCACAGTCTGTCACCACGTCATGAGAAGGAGACAATCCACAGTCTTTCAACACGTCACGAGAAGGAGAAAATTCACAGTCTTTCAACACGTCATGAAATGGAGACAATCCACAGTCTTTCAACACGTAATGAGAAGGTGACAATCCACAGTCTGTCACCACGTCATGAGAAGGAGACAATCCACAGTCTGTCACCACGTCATGAGAAGGAGATAATCTACAGTATATCAACACGTCATGAGAAGAAGACAATCTACAGTATATCAACATGTCATGAGAAGGAGACAATCTACAGTATATCAACATGTCATGAGAAGGAGACAATCTACTGTATATCAACATGTCATGAGAAGGAGGCAATCTACAGTATATCAACATGTCATGAGAAGGAGACAATCTACTGTATATCAACATGTCACGAGAAGGAGCCAGTCCCGTCTTTCAACACGTCATGAGGAGAAAATCCAGTCTTTCAACACGATATAAGAACGAGACAATCCCGTCTTTCAACGCGCCATGAATAGTAGACAATCTGGTATTTCAACACGTCATGAAAAGGAGACAATCCATAGTCTTTCAACACGTCATGAGGAGATAATCGAAAGTTTTTCAACACGTCAAGACAAGGAGACAATCCGGTCTTTCAACATTTCATGAGGAGTCAATCCCGTCTTTCAACACGTCATGAGAAGGAGATAATCCACAATTTTTCACCACGTAATGAGAAGGAGACAATGCCGTTTTTCAACCTCGTCATGAAAAGGAGACAACCCACAGTCTTTTAACATATCATGAGAAGGAGACAATCCACAGTATGTCACCACGCCATGAGAAGGAGACAATCCACAGTCTGTCACCACGTCATGAGAAGGAGACAATCCACTGTCTTTCAACACGTCATGAGAAGGAGACAATCCACAGTCTGTCAACACGTCATGAGAAAGAGACAATCCAGAGTCTTTCAACACGTCATGAGAAGGAGACAATCCACAGTCTTTTAACAGGTCATGAGAAGGAGACAATCCACATTCTTTCAACACGTCATGAGAAGGAGACAATCCATAGTCTTTCAACACGTCATGAGAAGGAGACAATCCACAGTCTTTCAACACGTCATGAGAAGGAGACAATCCACAGTCTTTCAACACGTCATGAGAACGAGACAATCCACAGTCTGCCACCACGTTATGAGAAGGAGACAATCCACAGTCTTTCAACACGTCATGAGAAGGAGACAATCCAGTCTTTCAACACGTCATGAGAAGGAGACAATCCACAGTCTTTCAACACGTAATGAGAAGGAGACAATCCACAGTCTTTCAACACGTAATGAGAAGGAGACAATCCACAGCCTTTCAAAACGTCATGAGAAGGAGACATTCCACAGTCTTTCAACACGTCATGAGAAGACAATCCACAATATTTCAACACGTCATTAGAAGGAAACAATCCACAGTCTTTCAACACGCCATGAGAAGGAGACAATCCACAGTCTTTCAACACGTCATGAGGAGGAGATAATCCACAGTCTGTCACCACGTCATGAGAAGGAGACAATCCACAGTCTTTCACCACGTCATAAGAAGGAGACAATCCACAATCTTTCAACAAGTCACGAAAAGGAGACAATAAACAGTCTTTCACCACGTCATGAGAAGGAGATAATCCACAGTCTTTCAACACGTCATGGGAAGGAGACAATCCACAGTCTTTTAACAGGTCATGAGAAGGAGACAATCCACAGTCTTTCAACACGCCATGAGCAGAAGACAATCCACAGTCTGTCGCCATGTCATGAGAAGGAAACAATTCACATTCTTTCAACACGTCATGAGAAGGAGACAATCCACAGTCTTTCAACACGTCATGAGAAGGAGACAATCCACAGTCTTTCAACACGTCATGAGAAGGAGACAATCCACAATCTTTCAACACGTCATGAGAAGGAGACAATCCACAGCCTTTCAAATCGTCATGAGAAGGAGACATTCCACAGTCTTTCAACACGTCATGAGAAGACAATCCACAATATTTCAACACGTCATTAGAAGGAAACAATCCACAGTCTTTCAACACGCCATGAGAAGGAGACAATCCACAGTCTTTCAACACGTCATGAGGAGGAGATAATCCACAGTCTGTCACCACGTCATGAGAAGGAGACAATCCACAGTCTTTCACCACGTCATAAGAAGGAGACAATCCACAATCTTTCAACAAGTCACGAAAAGGAGACAATCCACAGTCTTTCGCCACGTCATGAGAAGGAGACAATCCACAGTCTTTCAACACGTCGTGGGAAGGAGACAATCCACAGTCTTTTAACAGGTCATGAGAAGGAGACAACCCACAGTCTTTCAACACGTCATGAGCAGAAGACAATCCACAGTCTGTCGCCATGTCATGAGAAGGAAACAATCCACATTCTTTCAACACGTCATGAGAAGGAGACAATCCACAGTCTTTCAACACGTCATGAGAAGGAGACAATCCACAGTCTTTCAACACGTCATGAGAAGGAGACAATCCACAATCTTTCAACACGACATGAGAAGGAGACAATCCACAGTCTTTCAACACGTCATGAGAAGGAGACATTCCACAGTCTGTCACCACGTCATGAGAAGGAGACAATGCACAGTCTTTCAACACGTCATGAAAAGGAGACAATCCACAGTCTTGCAACACGTCATGAGAAGGAAACAAGATGCATTAGAAGAGCTGAGGGAGTAATGATGAGAGACAGAGTAATGAATGAGGAAATTAAAAGATAACTAAGTCTGAAAGCAGTCATGCAACTAATTCAAGAACAACAGACTAATTTGTTTGGTCATCTAACAAGAACGCCCTAGTACCATCTACCAGAAACCGCAAAGTTGAAGAAATATAATGGATACAGAGCAAGGGGAAGACTTCATAAAAATGGTATCAAGCGCAACCGTAGAAAAATGAGGACTAACCTAAGAAGCGTATAGGGAAGAGTGCATAAAAGATACTTACACACCTCCAACACATCATTGTGGTAACATTGGAAGCGTATAGGGAAGAGTGCATAAAAGATACTTACACACCTCCAACACATCATTGTGGTAACATTGGAAGCGTATAGGGAAGAGTGCATAAAAGATACTTACACACCCCAACACATCATTGTGGTTACATAGGAAGCGTATAGGGAAGAGTGCATAAAAGATACTTACACACCTCCGACACATCATTGTGGTAACATTGGAAGCGTATAGGGAAGAGTGCATAAAAGATACTTACACACCTCCAACACATCATTGTGGTAACATTGGAAGCGTATAGGGAAGAGTGCATAAAAGATACTTACACACCCCAACACATCATTGTGGTAACATAGGAAGCGTATAGGGAAGAGTGCATAAAAGATACTTACACACCCCAACACATCATTGTGGTAACATAGGAAGCGTATAGGGAAGAGTGCATAAAAGATACTTACACACCCTCAACACATCATTGTGGTAGCATTGGAAGCCAAGAAGAATGGGAAGAAGAATACGGACTTACCTGCTCGTTGACATGGACGGCCATAGGGATGCTCTAACAGTTCAATTTGCTGTTTGCAACCGTCACTGCTGTTGAACGGATGGTTCCAGCCTCTGTTGGCAGCGCCAAGAAGCGTTGGACCAAGGTGTAACCTGCCGACACGCTTCCACTATCTGGGGATCACCAAGAGAGTCTGTTACAGGATCAGAGATTACACACCCTGACAGACATACACACCAGTAGCCACATGGAAAGATCAGAGACTGGTTTGTGAAGAAACAACTGACATTCATCCATCATGTGTCATGCCGATAAGCGTGAGCAGTTATGTTTTGCTATCTCACTCGATCACCAGAGTCGTGGATCATCTCAGTGTTCCTGTCTCAATGATGCCATGTGGCCAAGCCATCCAGGTATTTACTTCTCGGTCTTCTCTTTGGTCTCTTCCCTTCGATCTTGCCAGTCGTCACCATGTTCTCCAATTCATTTCTTCTTATAACATGCTAAAAAAAATGTTGAATGTCTACGTCTAATAACTCTAATCAGTTTACGATCTTTATTTGTTTCTTGAAGGACTTGTTCATTGGTATTTTTTCCCTGTCTGTCTATGGTATTCTTTGCATTTTCCTCAGAAACCACATTTCCACAGCCATAAGATGTTTTTCACCTTGACTGCCCATTGTCCACGTTTCACACCCATACAAAAGTACAGGCTCTAAGTAACACCTCAACACTCTTTTTTTTTTCCTCGTTTCAATTGATATCTTTTTATTGGTCAGTATGTTTTTCATCTTGCAAAAGGCTACCTTGGCCATGGCGCAATGAAACAATTGAGAGGATTCTCCTTATTTGGGGGTAAGGAGGTAAGCAAGTTAGTATTGGTGTATGTTAGACAGATAGGTCGACCCACACACACAAACAGACCAGGCAAACAGACTACAAGATAGATAGACCAATAGATGACAGACAAACAATAGATAGACAGACAGATAGACAGAGAGACACAATGATAATTAGATAGACAGGTCAGTCGGCCGACATGCGTACACTGATAAACAGACCAGACTTACAGAAGAAAATATTGACAGATAGACATAACTTTTGGGCACAATATGAGGACAGCTGTAAACAAGATGGGAAGAGAGAGAGAGAGAGAGAGAAAGAGAGAGAGAGAGAGAGGGGAAGACACAGAGACAAATGCCTGCATGGTTCGATCACACATAATGGTGACCAGAACACAGGCCTCGGTAAACCATGCCGACAAACGCTTATCAACATGGCGGTGTTTCTGTTGGTTCTGGCACTCCGCGTGTCGAGCTGAAAGATTTACCGTCTGTGACACTGTTGTTGGCGTGACCTGCTGGTGTTAAGTCTGCTTATTTTATCAATAAGTTGTCCAAGTTGAGAGACGGGACTACAGATCTAGCCTGGACAAGCTGTGTTGAAATATCCGAGCTTGAATATCTGGAGACTTTTTCTACAAATTTATAACAAAGAGTGCGTATCTGGGGACTTTTTCTACACATTTGCAACAAAGATGTTTAGTATCTGGGGCCTTTTTCTAAAAATTTATATCATAGAGTTTGAGTATCTGGGGACTTTGCCACCGACCAGCTAGCAACACCGCATGAAAACACAGATCATCTAAACACACTGTAGGGACACATAGATCAGCTAAACAAAACACTGTATGGAGACAAAGACCAACTAAACAACACACTGTATAGGGACTGTATGGTTCCGGCCTCAAACAGACGTGTATTCACCAGCTCTGTTGATTCAGCAACAAAGTGTGACTTTGTATTTACCAGTTCACATGTAGATGCCAGGCTTTCTACATCGGCAAAACAGAGAGACATGCTGAACAAAAGAGTGTCAGAACACATACCTCAATGGGTCGACAAGATACGACAAGCGCGATGCGAGCCTAGTGGGGCCGACACACCGGAAGCTCCCCGCGTCTTCAATTGGTAGGCACATTCTCGAAAACGGCCATGTGATTGACAAAAACATTGCCTTTCGCGTGTTGTTTACCACACAAAATACTCGCTTGTTAAAGTTTGCAGAAGCAATAATGATTAAACAACGCAAGCCAGATTTGTGCAAACAGAAAGACATGTTAGTCATCTTAAAATTACCATGGTAGACAATTGACATTACTGTGTGAACAATTGTATATTTCAGCTTGAAGGATTTATCTAGTTAATTTACTTTATGTTGAGTGAATTCTGCAGTATGTACCTGACGAGATGCAGCGAAATATGCCAGGCAATAAATCGTGCAATCTATTGTTTATGTCTACGTTATTCAAAGTGTGACTAGTTAATAAAGATGTTATTTATCGCAATGTCTTTGTTTTAAACTCGGATCTACAGATATATAAGTTTCCGTGACTATGTTTTGGTGACATAAGTATTTCGTTGTGAAATGTCACGGTAAGATCATTAATTGTTCTATTTCACCAATTGTCAATAGACGACAACGTGAGATTTAGCCATGACATAAATCACCACATGCGCCCAACACACATGCCTGCCCTTTTTGTTGACTGTTGCCATAACTAGTGGGGCGGAACATTTGATCTATTACCAGAATATCTTCCAGCGTGTGCTCAACAACTCTGCCCATGCGCGATCATAAGGTAAATTCTAAAGTTAGCCAGCACATCACCGCAGAGTCAGAATAGTTCTACATCGTCAACACCAATTTCACCCAATAAACAAGGAGATGTGTCATGCGATCTGGACACACAGAAAATGACTCAATAGTCAGTGTTTTACAGTCTGTTTACCTTGGCATTAAACTACTTTCAACCACTCCTTGTTTAGCTGACTCGCACAGTCAGAAAACTTGTTCTGTTATTCAGGCTTCGAAGGACACGCTGAAATAGTTTATTTATTTATTTATTTACTGCGCTCGCTCGCTTTGACCTCAAGCGTAGTCCATACACACTATTTATATTAGTGATGGACTGAATTTTGTGTGTGGATTAGCTTTCCCTATTAACAGTGTCCCTCGCCACAGGCGAACCCACTCCGACTTCAGAGGTACTTGTAATTTACGTCCCCAAGTCAAGGACGACAGGTCAACATTTTAGTCCAGCTGTCCGGTGTAGGGGTTGAACAGCTAACCTCGGCATCAGCACACCGGATGTTTAAGAACACGCGTTCTTATCCATTCGGACATGCGGACCTGCGAAAGAGTTTATTATTTTCAGTACCTCCAACATTGGTTCAACATTTCAAGAGGAAAATATTCTTCTTCAAAACGAAACCTACCTCCCCAAGAAAGAGAATAAAACTTTGAAGCCAGTAGTCCATGTTATGATGTTAAAGCTGGCACAGTCACTGGATACACGTGCACAGACAGACACTAGTAGTAAATCTGTAGAGATGAGTGTGGCTAACAATTGTTTGTCACAACGACACTAAGAAAGATGTTGCGGAGACGAATACTACTCAACCCCTATAGCGCACCCCCTCAGTCTACCCAATGGGGGTTCATATAAACAGCAGGAGTCACATTAATTAACGATAACCACCGTCGTTCACCAACAACAACAACAGCCACAGAAGTCACAAGTGAATCAAAACAAACAAGAAAACAAGTAAGGCGACTGTAACCAGTGGCAGCAACACTCCAGACAGACACGTCAACGGCGTCAAATGAACATAGGTCAAGATGCTATTCATGTCATTATTGGTGACTTTCTTCTAAAGGGAATCTACAGTGATCGTGTGTCATCATCAGTCAAGGAGACAGTGTCTATCTACCCTCTAACAAGCGCATACTTTGATAGACTGACAGCTACACTGCGCAGATTCAATATGAACGACAGGATTAGAACGACAACAGGATTAGAACGACAACAGTTCATTTTTGTTGTAAAGACATTATTAGCCACATTGAATGTGTTATTACATTAATAAATTTTCTAAATCATCAATCTACTTTTTATCCATTATATCGTGTGTTGTGTGGTTCAGCATCGCATGGCCGTTGCAGGAAATCAAGCATTACATACATTTTGTGGGGAAAGGAATAAAACATTTAATAATCATCGAGAATCGGTAGCGGTTCTCGCCGCGTTGGCAACTTACGGGGTATGTGAGCCGGTCGCTCAGAAAGCAATGGCAAACTATTGAGAGTAATCTTGCCTAGTACATTAACACCAGCTGAAAAATGCTGTAAGGGAAATGCAAAAAAAATACAGTATTTTTAAATCACAGTCTGGCGCACACACACGCGCGCACGCGCGCGCGCGCACACACACACACACACACAGATATACGGAGACGAAGTACATAGTTTTAAGCTGAATATTAGTATACTAGCGAAGAACATAATATTCTGAGTGAACTCAACAATCAGCGCCCTTTACAGGAGTATGCACAAGAGAACGTAAAGCTGCATCTCCGATAGACATCTCTCAGTGTACAAAAACATCCCCCCTTTATTTTTTCCCCCCAGTAATTCATGTAACAAGGCTACAAATCACAACCTATGCTCCAGCACTCATTCTGATAATTATGATGTGGTGTTTGTCTTTAAAACTGTCTCCCACAATCAAATCGAAAGCGGCACCTTTAAACAATGCTTCCGTGCCTCGAATGCCAGCATCGAATGTAGGAGATATGCATATCAGTCGTGCTTCATTTGACAGTAATCTACACTTTTCTTACCAGTGGATCCGTGAACTTCAACACCACAGGAAATGCAATCCCGCAGTCTTAAATCAGGCTTTCATGTCACTCCAGCACAGACATTACTCTACCTCCTCTAATAATCTCACTTATTACTTATATTTACAAGGTTTTTAAATATAATATTGCAAGCGACATCTTCTTTTCATTACGTTATGCTCGTCACCTTTCCTCTGGAGTAAACTAGGCAGGCCGAGAGAGGGATCATGCTGCATGGGCAACACATGATCTCTATATTTTAGCCCAGGCTTTGATAATGCACATTGGGAGCAAGTCGCCGCTGAACGTGTTGCATGGAGGGCAAATATCAGAAATGGAATAAAGTCAAAGGAGAAAATTATTGCAGAAAAGTCACACACCAAGCGTTTGAGACGTAAGATGGTGCATGATGGTGGAAATGACCACGTGTTCACATGCACCCACTGTGAACGGACATTTACAGTGCAAATTGGCCTTATCAGTCACACTCGCTACCGCCATAGGTAAAAGTTATTATGCCTTTTTAAAGCACAAACTATCGTCTGTCAAGACGGCAAGGTGCCAATGAATGCTCGTCAAGCGTTTGGCTCAGAATAGATGGGTTACATATAGGCCATCTCAACATCTATCATTTGCTCGGTAAATTACTAAGCTTTCGATACTGCTTTGCAAACCATTCCATGTGTTTGGAACAACAGAAAGTCGTCTCGACGACACAATAACCGACTCTGAAATCACTCTTAAGGGGTTTAAGGTAATTCGGAGAGATACAAAATATAAATTAGAGACAGGCATTGATGTATACATTTCAAATTCTCTCAACTGTTTCTATAGAAGTGATCTTGAAACCTTATGGATAGAATGTGTTAGGTTAGAGGTGAAGCCAGTCAGCCAGTAGATCACTGGTAGATTATTCATTGGATTAATACATGGAAATCCTTGTGCCGAGTTCAATTAGTATGACGGATTCAACAGATAGATGGATAAAGTGTTTACAGCAGGCTGAAAAGTTATGATTCTAGGTGAATTCAATATTGATGTTAGTAAATCCAACCAGGCATGAGACGATAACATTATATCGTACAATTTCAAACAACTAATTCACCGTCCCACAAAAGTTACAGAATCATCTTCAACGGCAACTGATCACATTGTTACATGCTCAGTAAATATTATTGAATGGTCTGGTAGTGCAGCTAGCGACCGTTACCCAGCATGATGTGCATGGTAAAAAAAAATGAATCAAAACTCTTAAAACAAAACATGTAACCATCAAATTTTGAAATTTTAAGCGTTCAACCCAGATTTGTTTTTGCAGGAATTGACAAATGCATTATTTGATTATGTACTTATTCGGACGATGCATTTACTAACTTACTGTGTGTGTGTGTGTGTGTGTGTGTGTGTGTG
>JACEFZ010000738.1:0-115000 GCA_014155875.1 Cepaea nemoralis
CCATCCTTTAAATCTGCTTACTGCTGAGAGTCAGGGTCGCCATCGCATACTCAAAAACAGACATGACCAGCCCCTCATATAGGAGGCATAGATGGCGCTGCTTACAGTTTGCTGCCGCCATCATCCGCATTGCAACCAAACCCCGCTTGGCCTTTGTTATCACCTGATCTATGTGCTCATTAAACGCAAGGCTTCGATCAAAACGTATCCCCAGGTAATTCGTTGCCTGCGTTCTTACCACAGTCTCTGAACACAATGGTGGTCTCAATAAAAGTACCAGAGTGTTGACAATATGATTAATCAAAGAGAACCATGTCACTGTTACCTTTGTTGACCGAGCTTCAGCACACCAAGTACTTATGCGATTGAGTTCGGTTTGCAGTTCCACAGCAACCTGATCTCTATCCTTACCCTGACGATACACTAAAACATCGTCGGCATATGACAATGTCCTCCCCGGTCCAGTGATCTGCTCGCTGGTGATTCTCACAGTGTAGGCGTTGAACAGCACCGGAGATAATGGTGATTCCTGTGATAGGCCAGGATATATTGTTGTTGGTATCGAAGTCCAATTGCCACATCTAAAAACTACTTTCCTTTAGACGAGGGCTGCTGCGATCCAACTAAGGAGGAACGGATGAATCTTGAGTTCACAAATCTGACGCAATAGAAAATCCAATGGTACTCTGTTGTACGCGTCTTCAAGATCATTCGCTGCAGCAAAGGTTTCAATGCCTGAGTGGAAACCTTCATAAAAATCATGGGCAGAAACTGCTGCATTGGTCCATGTTTCTCTTTTGGGACGGTAACCTCCTAGGGTAGGTGGGAAAACACCTTTCTTCTCTAGCTGGCGTGATATTTGTTCTGGCAATTAACTTCTCCAGCAGCTTGCCTATTGTATTCTGCATGGTTATTACTGGATTATCCAGGTTACTACTGAATATCCCTGAATTTTTGTGTGGTCTTTGCCAGGCTTCGGCAAGAGAATCAGATAGCTGTGTAATCATTCCTCCTTGATGCTAGCACTCCCTATACTGCTGTTGTACATGTCTGCTAGTTTCTCTAGCTCATTGTCGGTACACCTATTTATGTCGTCGTATCTTATGCCATCAGGCCCTGGAGCGCTGTTTTTGATCGTCGAAGCACAGCCTTGATTTTTTTCACTGTCACTTTGTCTTCATCCGGAATGTTCTGGGCCTTACACCTGTCTGAGGTGACCTCCTTGGGAAGATTTCGGCTTCTCATGTCTGTCTGGTTGCTCTGTTCTAGATAGCGATCGAAGAGGGCTTTGCCCTTGTTCTCGTCAGTCCTCTGCCAGATGAGGTCGGCACCTTAGAAGTCAGAAATTCTCTTATTTTTGACTACACCACTCATGCTTTTATGTAGTCGCCAGAACAATTTCAGTGACTTGTCTGTGCTTACTCTTTGACATACTTCTGTCATTTTTTTCACTTTTAACCACCTTAACCAGTTTTTTGAAATAGCTTACTTTTATGTGCATCTCTCTTTCTAAGCGCATGCAGGGACTAGGATGGGCAGCTCTGTTCTTCTTGGCGTTTTTGCCATTTCCTTACAGCACGACGCTTATACATCCAGGCCTTCTCCGCCTCAAGATTCCAAGATTCCATCTCAAGTCTCACACATGCCCAGCCCTTCAGAATCTTCTTTCCATACTCAAGGAATCGCTGAGAAACGAATCTTGGGTGAAGGTGTATCCCTCCAGCCCCGAAATTATCTTTATTACTGCCGTGGCGTCCATGGTTGCACTGCCCACACTTGAGGCAAGAGCTCCGCAGTCTGGCTTAGCAGTTCTCCCTTCGACCTGGGCTGTGAATGTCCTTAATCTCGGTGTGTGCGGCTGACTCACCTGCGCAGATGATTATATTACCTTGCGAGAATTATCAAAGATCAGACTTCTGCCTCAATGACACCTAGTTTTGTTGTTTGCATTCTCTGTCCTCCTACCGACCTACCTTGCCGTTCTGGCATAGCAACGAATTCTTTACCAGGTTAGATTGTTAGATGCATATCCTTTACAGGACGTCGCTGTCAACCCCAGCATATTTTGGTTGTTGATAATTATTTGGCAAATTTAAGTTCAGTAGTTTGTCATTGCCTTCTGAACGACAGGTACACATACCATTATCATAAAAACCAACGCAAGGTTGTGTTTCGAACGCAGTATGCGGGATTACGAACTGCGTCGGTAACGCCTATGCCACAGCGCCGGCCCTTTGCCAGGTAGTGAGCTTAAGTCGTACAGAAAAATTGTCTAACACAGGAACAATAACAACACTGACATTCTACAACAGGGGTGGCCAATTTTTTCAGCAGGCGGGCCAAATTTCAAAAATAATATTTCCTGCCGGGCCACGCAGCTAATTTTTTTGTTACATTAAAGTAAACAAGCCAGCGTGCTACAGCTTCGACCACATCGTCGTTTCCCACTCCGCGGGCCTCGTGTTGGCCACCCCTGTTCTACAGGATCTGAACATGGAAGAAAACTGGCTCACCACGTCTCGAAAACTGAAATACCTTGGTCATTTTCAACCTGACCGCGTCTAGGAAAGAACCGGTATGGACTGTATGGTAGCTGCGAGGTGAGGCAGGTGTTCAATGCAGAAAGATAGTCACAGAACATGACAGCAGGAAGACAGTCACAGGACATGACAGCAGGAAGATAATCACACAACATGACAGCACGAAGATAATCACATAACATGACAGCAGGAAGATAATCACATAAGACAGCAGGAAGACAGTCACACGACATGACAGCAGGAAGACAGTCACAGAACATGACAGCAGGAAGATAATCACATAACATGACAGCAGGAAGATAATCACATAACATGACAGCAGGAAGATAATCACATAACATGACAGCAGGAAGACAGTCACAGAACATGACAGCAGGAAGATAATCACATAACATGACAGCAGGAAGACAGTCACAGAACATGACAGCAGGAAGATAATCACATAACATGACAGCAGGAAGATAATCACATAACATGACAGCAGGAAGATAATCACATAACATGACAGCAGGAAGACAGTCACAGAACATGACAGCAGGAAGATAATCACATAACATGACAGCAGGAAGATAATCACATAACATGACAGCAGGAAGACAGTTACACGACATGACAGCAGGAAGACAGTCACAGGACATGACAGCAGGAAGATAATCACATAACATGACAGCAGGAAGACAGTCACACAACATGACAGCAGGAAGGTAGTCACAGAACATGACAGCAGGAAGATAGTCACATGACATGACAGCAGGAAGGCAGTCACAGGACATGACAGCAAGAAGATAGGCACAGGACATGACAGCAGGAATGTAGACACAGGACATGACAGCAGGAAGATAGGCACAAGACATGACAGCCTGAAGATAGGCACAGGACATGACAGCAGGAATGTAGACACAGGTCATGACAGCCTGAAGATAGGCACAGGACATGACAGCAGGAATGTAGACACAGGACATGACAGCAGGAAGATAGGCACAGGACATGACAGCAGGAATGTAGACACAGGACATGACAGCAGGAAGATAGGCACAAGACTTGACAGCCTGAAGATAGGCACAGGACATGACAGCAGGAATGTAGACACAGGACATGACAGCAAGAAGATAGGCACAGGACATGACAGCAGGAATGTAGACACAGGACATGACAGCAGGAAGATAGGCACAAGACATGACAGCCTGAAGATAGGCACAGGATATTGCAAAAGCATTACGGCCGAGAGTGCTTGAGGCGGGGGAAATGACAATAGATTTAGAAACTTCTCCACGGGGAATGAAGAGAGCGAGGATCTGTAAAGTCCCTGTTACCTAATATTTACAGAATATTATTGAGACTTAACAGGCCGTGAATTAAGAGGAAATCAAATACCAATGAATAAAGAGGTGGAGAAACAACGCTGGCGCTGGATAGTCCTAACACTGAGAATACCTGAGGTTAGGATAACTTAACAAGCCTTAACCTGGAAACCTGGGAGTCTCCGTGGCGCAGAAGTCAAGCCGTCTGACTCGGGTTCTGAAGGTTGTGGGTTCGATTCCGGGCCGCGTCCTTCGGTTCACGAGTGCATTTCTTCGGAGACTCCTGAAGGTCGTCGCTGGAGCTACAGAGTTCGTGCTTTGTGCGACGCTTTCACGCTGCGGAAAGAGACTGAGCCATATGGGATAAAACCTGGTACAACGAAGTTGACCCTGTCGACTTTTAAACGACTTTTTTTACCTGGAACCCACAGGGCAACAGAAATAGAGGAAGACCTAAAACCTCGCGGATAAGAAAAGTAGAAAGGAAATGACAAATTTGGAGATGACATGGACAGAGCTACATGGGCTAGCTAACGATAAATATGGGGGGAGGGGATTGGCGTGGGGATAGAGGACAAGAGACGCAGAGGAAGGATCTGCTGATATCTTTCACAAAACCAGAGTTAAAACATTAAAAACAAAAGATAGCTCTTAAATACAATATCATAGATTCAAGTTAGTTGCATATCAATTACAGGACGTCGCAGTCAAACCGCAGCACTTTTTAGCTGTCTGCAATCTCTTTACGTTCAACCCAAAGGAATAGCGAAAATCACAATCTATATCTTAACATAGCAAAAACAAAGATAATTCATACAGATAAAACTGCTATGATGAAAGAAATATATTCTAATGAGGAAAAAATGGAGGTGGTTGAAAGTTTTAAATATATTGGGTCATTAATTACCAACAATGGTGACACGATGGAGGAAATTAAAAAGACAAATATATGCTGCTCTTTAAACTCTAAAACAACTGAATAACTTGTGGAGGGGGACAGAAAGAACTACACACATTAGATTTTTAAGAGCACGCATCTTCCCCATTCAACATACGCAGTGAGACCTGGATATTCACTAAACAAGCTGAACAGCGAATAAATTCCTTTCAACATAAATGTTAAAGACGGATTCTAAGAATATCTTGAAGATGGGTACAAGATGAGGTAGACGATCTCCAGATGGGTGTATCGGACGCGGGACATATTACTTATGATCGAGAGGATTTCAGGAAGGTTGTTATGGGAGCGAGGTTCTGCAAAGGACATGCTACTGAATGAATGAATGAGTGTGTCATTGCTTTCTGAACGACCGGCACCCATACCATGTTATTAAAAACCCAACCCAAATCTCACAAAGCTGTGTTTCCAACGCGGTATGCGGAATCACGAACTACGCCTGTAGTTCGCCAAGTATCATCTATCGTTGATAGCACCTTATATTTCACACAAATCTGCTTCGCCATATCAAACGTCATAAGGAGTTAAACATTAATAGTAATGGAGGGGATTGATTCAAGGAAAGAAAGGGTAGAGGACGACCAATACGATGGAAACTACACGCAATTAAAGTCACACCGGGCGCGAAAGTGCTTGGGGCAGTAAACTGGTAAAGGATCGAGAATCCCTCCACCAGGGTGTTATGAGAGCGGCGCTATGCACGGGAAGTGCTGTATGATGAAGGAGAGGAGTTATTTCAAATAACAAGGTAGCAAAATTGTAGTGTTTGACCATCGCTTTTGTTTCGTCTCCTTTCTATTCCCGACAGGTGTGTTAGACGGCCTGCTAGGCATGTTTGTATCCCGTTACTAAGTGGCTGCGAGGTGCTCTGCCCTGGTGTCAACGACGCCGAGCTGCATTCTGGAGACCCGGATTCGAATCCTCGGTAAGGTGTATGGATTTTTATGCAGTCAGGGGAGGGGAAGAAGACAACCATAACCTGCACAGTTTCGCGGGCGACATCTCTCTCAGACTCAATGTCCCTCTGTCCTACGCCGCAAGGGTCCAATAGACAGTAATGATAATTTAGAAAGTCACTTGTCCTGTTCCTGCACTGCAAAATTACAATAGACAGTAATGCCAGTTTACAAAGTTATTGGTCCAACCTACAACGCAAGGTACACCGAGCAGTAATGTCAGTATAGACAGTGATTGCAAGGTACAACGGGCAGTAATGATAGTAATACAAAGTGACTGTAGGTACAGCGGGCAGTAATGCAGTTTACAAAGTGACTGGTCCTGTCCTACACTACAAGGTACAACAGGCAGTAATGGTAGTTCACAAAGTGATTTGTCTATCTTACACCGCATGGTACAATGGGCAGTAATGACAGTCTTCAAAGTGACTGGTTCTGTCCACACCGCAAGTTACATTTATGCAGTAAAGATTGCTTACAAATTTACTTCTCCTGTCCTACATCGAAAGGTACAACGGGCAATAATGACAGTTCACAAAGTGACTGGTCTCACCTTCAGTGCGATGAGGTACCATCACCTCACACGGCTCTTCTTCGCACTCATCAACTCATTACTGCAGCCTTACGTCAGAGCTGATCTATTCTGTTGTGTGTGTGTGTGTTTTTTTTTTTTTTTTTTTTGCACTGGAAAACAACTTTGATTAGAAATTCTAATTATGTTTGAAAAGACAAAAGGATTAAGTTTCATGCGATCAAAGAACCGAGCGTACGAAGGAACAGATTGCAAAGTGCAATAACCATTGCTTACGCTGTTAGAAATCATATTCAACAATTGTATTTTGTGTTCACCGCTTTGATATTTTTCTTTCCTAATACAATATTCATTATCAAGATTCCATCACCTCACTTATTCTTGTTAGAAGTTCTCTGTTTACTGTGTCCTCTCTTTAATCTTCTTTAATCAATTTCTCTTTCCCTTTCTCCATTTTTTTGTTTCCGTTAAGCTTTTCCACAATTTTTTCCTTCATCTTCCAACTGATCAGTGTTTCCATATCTGTATCTTCTTCTCTGGCTGTGAGAGTTTTTGTCCGTCATCAATCATCGTTGTCATTCTCCGATAGACTCTCCTTTTCCGTCAAATTCATTCGTCAGTGCATTTTTCTTGTATTACGTGTTGTTATGTCGGTTGGCCAAGATGGATGTCTGCTAATCCGGTAGTCACGTGTTGTTATGTCGGTTGTCTGCTAGTCCGGTAGTCACGTGTTGTTATGTCGGTTGTCTGCTAGTCCGGTAGTCACGTGTTGTTATGTCGGTTGTCTGCTAGTCCGGTAGTCACGTGTTGTTATGTCGGTTGTCTGCTAGTGCGGTAGTCACGTGTTGTTATGTTGGTTGTCTGCTAGTGCGGTAGTCACGTGTTGTTATGTCGGTTGTCTGCTAGTCCGTAGTCACGTGTTGTTATGTCGGTTGTCTGCTAGTGCGGTAGTCACGTGTTGTTATGTCGGTTGTCTGCTAGTCCGGTAGTCACGTGTTGTTATGTCGGTTGTCTGCTAGTGCGGTAGTCACGTGTTGTTATGTCGGTTGTCTGCTAGTGCGGTAGTCACGTGTTGTTATGTCGGTTGTCTGCTAGTCCGGTAGTCACGTGTTGTTATGTCGGTTGTCTGCTAGTGCGGTAGTCACGTGTTTTTATGTCGGTTGTCTGCTAGTGCGGTAGTCACGTGTTGTTATGTCGGTTGTCTGCTAGTGCGGTAGTCACATGTTGTTATGTCGGTTGTCTGCTAGTGCGGTAGTCACGTGTTGTTATGTTGGTTGTGTGCTGGTCCAGTAGTAACGTGTTGTTATGTCGTTTGGTCAAGCACGGCTATCTTTTAGTCCGGTAGTCACGTGTTGTTATGTCGGTGGCCAAGCACAGTTGTCTGCTAATCCGGTAGCCACGTGTTGTTTTGTCGGTTGGCCAAGCACAGTTGTCTGTTAATCCGGTGGTCACATGTTGTTATGTCGGTTGTGTGCTGGTCCAGTAGTAACGTGTTGTTATGTCGTTTGGTCAAGCACGTCTGTCTTTTAGTCCGGTAGTCACGTGTTGTTATGTTGGTTGTGTGCTGGTCCAGTAGTAACGTGTTGTTATGTCGTTTGGTCAAGCACGGCTGTCTTTTAGTCCGGTAGTCACGTTTTGTTGTGTCGGTGGCCAAACACTGTTGTCTGCTAGTCCGGTAGCCACGTGTTGTTTTGTCGGTTGGCCAAGCACAGTTGTCTGTTAATCCGGTGGTCACGTGTTGTTATGTCGGTTGGCCAAGCACAGTTGTCTGCTAATCCAGTCGTCACATGTTGTTATGTCAAATCAAATCAAATCAAATCAAATCAACTTTATTAGGGTCACAAATTGGGCGCGCAGGCCCGTCTTACATTCGGCCCTTCCAATCACTCGTCTTTCATTCATCAAGAGCATTATACATTTACATAGGAAGAAAAATAAACATTGTGAAATGAATGTTGTAAACATAAACAAGGCAAATTACCATGTTATGAGGCCCATCTCCCACCTACCCATACATCACCCCACCAACACACACCCCCACCTACCCACACACACGCACACCAAGGGACACATACATACCCCACCAACCGACCCATCCCCCTTCCGCACATCCCCCACCCACACACTCTCCCCTCACCTGTCCCCCAACCAAAAACACACTCGCCACCCACAAACATTCCCCCACCAACCCACACATCCCACGCCCACCCACATACACATCCTAACCCACACATCCTCTCCCCATCCACACCTCAAACCACCCATCCCCCAGCCACATCTCCATTGACCACATATTCACCACCCACGCACACAATCCCCACCAACCCACACATCGCACATCCACTCACACATCCCCAAACCATACACACACATCCCCACCAACTGACATCTCCCTACCCCCCCCCCCCCCACACACACACACACATCTCCCTAACCACCCATACATCCCCAATCCACTCACACACACACCCACCACCCACACATACATCCTCCACCCACCCATACATGCCTTAACCCAATCCCCCACTACACAATCCCCCACCCGCACATCACATACATCCCCTACCACGCAATATTCCCAACCCACGCACCACACACACACATATCCCTCACCAACACATCCCACACCACATACCACCACACATCCCCACCTACACACCACACACATATCCCCACCCACATACCGCACAATATTCCCACCCAACCCACACAGATACCCTTACCCATCCACCCCACATACCCCCACCCACACACCACAAATCCCCCATCCACACACACATACCTCACCCACACAATATCCCTAACCAAACACACCACACACCTCTCCCCACCCACACACGCATTCCCTACCCGTCCACCACACACACTCACTCACGCACACATCCTCCACTAAGCACCCACACACCCACCCACCCAACCCAACCAAACTCTCCCCGATCACAATATCCCTACCCACACACATCCTTCACCCACTCACGCATCCCACCCCGACACATACCTCACCCACCTACACATCCGTAAGCCACTCACACACCCCCACCCACACTTTCCCCCATCCACGCTCACATCTCCCACCCCACACACTCCCACATACTTCCCCCAACCACCCCACCCATACACACATTCCCGCACCCATCACACACATCCCCCACACCACACACTATCCCCACCCACACACATATCCTAAACCCATACCACCACACCCCCCACCCACACACCATGCACACATCCCCCGTCAACACACCGCACACATATCTCAAACCCACACACCATACACTTCTCCATGTCGATTGGCCAAGATGGTTGACTGCTGGTCCGGACGTCACATGTTGTTATGACGGTTGGCCAAGCACGGTTGACTGCTGGTAAGGGGGTCATGTGTTCAAATCCCTATCAAGCAGAATTTTTTTTTTTTTTTAAATCATTACGTTAGTCTTCCCAGTCTGAAAGGAGTACCAGGAAATGTGTTACGAAATAAAGTGGACCGAAGGGATATTGACAACATCTTCTATCGAGTACCAATTGGTATATATGAATATGGGACTAAAGTAATTTAAGTAACATCATTGCAGGGATTGCTTTTTGCAAGGTGAAAGATATGCTGACCAATATAATGATGTCAGCTACAAGGCGAAAAAGAGTGTTGGAGTGTGTTCCTTTCCATCTGGTCTCACATATACCTAATATGTTAATATTCAGCTTTCTCATTTCTTTTTTGATGTTATCCAATTTAGAATCCCACTCATATTTCTTACATTCCATGATCCCAATGTAAATGTTGTTAATCTTGTGCATACAATCGCTTGCTGACGATGTAGGGTCCCCTGGTGCACATGCATCTCCCGTCGAATCTATTGCTCGAATGGGGCACCCGTTTCTCTGATTCTCTACTGAACGAAACATGACTGTCTTGGCATTTGTAAAGGTGGTAGTTTGACATTGCTTTCCTTCCCCGCAGGGACCATACTGTCGATGATCATAGTCATTATCTCCAATACCTACCGTCGTTAAATTAGAGAACATAACAAACAACTGTCTGCAGGCTGATCTTCAACTTCATCCAACTCCTGCACCCATGGCTTCACGTAACCCTGATCTTCTTCTTCTTCTTCTTCTTCTTCTTCAGCGTTCCGAGCCATTGAGGTTCTTTGCTGCAGATACAATCTGTCTCCATTCGTCTCTCTGGTGGACCTTCTCTTGCCATCGTTGATTCCAAGTGCTTGTAGGTCTGTATCTGTATTATCTCTCCACCGTCTTCTTGGTCTACCTCGGGGTCTACGGTCATTTATTTCCTGAGTGTAAGCGAGTTTTGTTTCCCTATTATCTTCCATTATTCTATATGCCCCAGCCATTGTAGTCTATTAGCCTTCATGATACCAGTGATTAGCGGGGACTTAAACAGATCATAAATGTCTTTGTTACTTCTTCTTTTCCACTCTCCACTTTGTGTATCCCTAATGGGTCCAAAGATGCGTCTTAAAACTTTGTTCTCAAAGGTTTGTAACAAGGCTTCGTCTCCTTTCGTTGTACTCCAGGTTTCAGAGCCATACAGCACAACTGGTCTGATCAGTGTTTTGTATATTGTGATTTTGGTGTTACGAGATAGCGCATTTGATTTTAGTAGATGTTGTAGTGCATAGTATATCTTATTTCCAGAGTTGATTCTAGTTTGTATTTCTTCCCTTATGATGTTGGAGCAGTTGAAGATTGTACCCAGGTATTTGTATGTTTCCGTTCTTTTAATGGTCATATTATCTATTTGTATGTGGCCAGAGTTTTTAGCCATTCCTTCTCTTGAAATTACCATATATTCTGTCTTATCTTGGTTGATAACCAGCCCCATCTGTTGGGCTTTTTCCTTTAAGTGAGTCAATATTTCCAATGTCTTTTATTCACTTTGCCCTATAATATCTATATCATCTGTATAACCAAGCAGCTTGGATGTTCCTCCAATATCACATTCCTCCTTTACCTTCCTTACAACTTTCTCTAGAGCCAGATTGAAGAGTAGCGGCGATAGTGCATCACCCTGTTTCCAAGCCAGATGTTATTTGGAAAGGGTCTGATTTCCTGCCTTTATATGTTACTATATTATAAGTATCTTCCATGCATAGTCTGGTCATGTTGATTAACTTCCTTGGTATTCCAAATTCCTGCATAGCATTCCATAGACTATTCCTATGGACACTATCATAAGCCTTTTTAAAATCCACAAAAATTTTATGGAGATCTTTTTATATTCCCAATTTTTTTTTTCAGGAAAGTATCATCTATCGTTGATAGCACCTTATATTTCACACAAATCTGCTCGCCATATCAAACGTCATAAGGAGTTAAACATTAATAGTAATGGAGGGGATTGATTCAAGGAAAGAAAGGGTAGAGGACGACCAATACGATGGAAACTACACGCAATTAAAGTCACACCGGGCGCGAAAGTGCTTGGGGCAGTAAACTGGTAAAGGATCGAGAATCCCTCCACCAGGTGTTATGAGAGCGGCGCTATGCACGGGAAGTGCTGTATGATGAAGGAGAGGAGTTATTTCAAATAACAAGGTAGCAAAATTGTAGTGTTTGACCATCGCTTTTGTTCGTCTCCTTTCTATTCCCGACAGGTGTGTTAGACGGCCTGCTAGGCATGTTTGTATCCCGTTACTAAGTGGCTGCGAGGTGCGTCTGCCCTGGTGGCAACGACGCCGAGCTGCCATTCTGGAGACCCGGATTCGAATCCTCGGTAAGGTGATGGATTTTTATGCAGTCAGGGGAGGGGAAGAAGACAACCATAACCTGCACAGTTCGCGGCGACATCTCCTCAGACTCAATGTCCCTCTGTCCTACGCCGCAAGGTCCAATAGACAGTAATGATAATTTAGAAAGTCACTTGTCCTGTCCTGCACTGCAAAATTACAATAGACAGTAATGCCAGTTTACAAAGTTATTGGTCCAAACCTACACCGCAAGGTACAACGAGCAGTAATGTCAGTATAGACAGTGATTGCAAGGTACAACGGGCAGTAATGATAGTAATACGAAGTGGCTGTAAGTTACAACGGGCAGTAATGTCAGTTTACAAAGTGACTGGTTCTGTCCTACACTACAAGGTACAACAGGCAGTAATGGTAGTTCACAAAATGATTTGTCTATCTTACACCGCATGGTACAATGGGCAGTGATGACAGTCTACAAAGTGACTGCTTCTGTCCACACCGCTAGGTACATTTAGGCAGTAAATATTGCTTACAAATTTACTTCTCCTGTCCTACACCGAAAGGTACAACGGGCAATAATGACAGTTCACAAAGTGACTGGTCTCACCTTCAGTGTGATGAGGTACCATCACCTCACACGGCTCCTCTTCGCAATCATCAACTCATTACTGCAGCCTTGCGTCAGAACTGATCTGTTCTGTTTTGTTTATGTTTTTTGGGTTGTTGTTTTTTTTTTTTTGCACTGGAAAACAACTTTGATTAGAAATTCTAATTATGTTTGAAAAGACAAAAGGATTAAGTTTCATGCGATCAAAGAACCGAGCGTACGAAGGAACAGATTGCAAAGTGCAATAACCATTGCTTACGCTGTTAGAAATCATATTAAACAATTGTATTTTGTGTTCACCGCTTTGATATTTTTCCTAATACAATATTCATTATCAAGATTCCATCACCTCACTTATTCTTGTTAGAAGTTCTCTGTTTACTGTGTCCTCTCTTTAATCTTCTTTAATCAATTTCTCTTTCCCTTTCTCCATTTTTTTGTTTCCGTTAAGCTTTTCACAATTTTTTCCTTCATCTTCCAACTGATCAGTGTTTCCATATCTGTATCTTCTTCTCTGGCTGTGAGAGTTTTTGTCCGTCATCAATCATCGTTGTCATTCTCCGATAGACTCTCCTTTTCCGTCAAATTCATTCGTCAGTGCATTTTCTTGTTGATTGTTGTTATGTGTATTACATGTTGTTATGTCGGTTGGGCAAGATGATTGTCTGCTAGTCCGGTAGTCACGTGTTGTTATGTCGGTTGTCTGCTAGTCCGGTAGTCACGTGTTGTTATGTCGGTTGTCTGCTAGTCCGGTAGTCACGTGTTGTTATGTCGGTTGTCTGCTAGTCCGGTAGTCACGTGTTGTTATGTCGGTTGTCTGCTAGTGCGGTAGTCACGTGTTGTTATGTTGGTTGTCTGCTAGTGCGGTAGTCACGTGTTGTTATGTCGGTTGTCTGCTAGTCCGGTAGTCACGTGTTGTTATGTCGGTTGTCTGCTAGTGCGGTAGTCACGTGTTGTTATGTCGGTTGTCTGCTAGTCCGGTAGTCACGTGTTGTTATGTCGGTTGTCTGCTAGTGCGGTAGTCACGTGTTGTTATGTCGGTTGTCTGCTAGTGCGGTAGTCACGTGTTGTTATGTCGGTTGTCTGCTAGTCCGGTAGTCACGTGTTGTTATGTCGGTTGTCTGCTAGTGCGGTAGTCACGTGTTGTTTATGTCGGTTGTCTGCTAGTGCGGTAGTCACGTGTTGTTATGTCGGTTGTCTGCTAGTGCGGTAGTCACATGTTGTTATGTCGGTGTCTGCTAGTGCGGTAGTCACGTGTTGTTATGTTGGTTGTGTGCTGGTCCAGTAGTAAACGTGTTGTTATGTCGTTTGGTCAAGCACGGCTATCTTTAGTCCGGTAGTCACGTGTTGTTATGTCGGTGGCCAAGCACAGTTGTCTGCTATCCGGTAGCCACGTGTTGTTTTGTCGGTTGGCCAAGCACAGTTGTCTGTTAATCCGGTGGTCACATGTTGTTATGTCGGTTGTGTGCTGGTCCAGTAGTAACGTGTTGTTATGTCGTTTGGTCAAGCACGTCTGTCTTTTAGTCCGGTAGTCACGTGTTGTTATGTTGGTTGTGTGCTGGTCCAGTAGTAACGTGTTGTTATGTCGTTTGGTCAAGCACGGCTGTCTTTTAGTCCGGTAGTCACGTTTTGTTGTGTCGGTGGCCAAACACTGTTGTCTGCTAGTCCGGTAGCCACGTGTTGTTTTGTCGGTTGGCCAAGCACAGTTGTCTGTTAATCCGGTGGTCACGTGTTGTTATGTCGGTTGGCCAAGCACAGTTGTCTGCTAATCCAGTCGTCACATGTTGTTATGTCAAATCAAATCAAATCAAATCAAATCAACTTTATTAGGGTTACAAATTGGGCACGCAGGCCCGTCTTACATTCGGCCCTTCCAATCACTCGTCTTTCATTCATCAAGAGCATTATACATTTACATAGGAAGAAAAATAAACATTGTGAAATGAATGTTGTAAACATAAACAAGGCAAATTACCATGATATGAGGCCCATCTCCCACCTACCCATACATCACCCCACCCACACACCCCGACCTACCCACACACACACACACCAAGGGACACATACATACCCCACCAACCGACCCATCCCCCTTCCGCACATCCCCCACTCACACACTCTCCCCTCACCTGTTCCCCCAACCAAAACACACTCGCCACCCACAAACATTCCCCCACCAACCCACACATCCCACGCCCACCCACATACACATCCTAACCCACACATCCTCTCCCCATCGACACCTCAAACCACCCATCTCCCAGTCACATATCCATTGACCACATATTCACCACCCACGCACACAATTCCCCACCAACCCACACATCGCACATCCACTCACACATCCCAAACCATACACACACATCCCCACCAACTGGCATCTCCCTACCCCCCCCCACACACACACACATCTCCCTAACCACCCATACATCCCCAATCCACTCACACATACATCCTCCACCCACCCATACATGCCTTAACCCAATCCCCCACTACACAATCCCCCACCCGCACATCACATACATCCCCTACCACGCAATATTCCCAACCCACGCACCACACACACACATATCCCTCACCAACACATCCCACACCCACATACCACCACACATCCCCACCTACACACCACACACATATCCCCACCCACATACCGCACAATATTCCCACCCACACCCACACAGATACCCTTACCCATCCACCCCACATACCCCCACCCACACACCACAAAATCCCCCATCCACACACACATACCTCACCCACACAATATCCCTAACCAAACACACCACACACCTCTCCCCACCCACACACGCATTCCCTACCCGTCCACCACAACACACTCACTCACGCACACATCCTCCACTAAGCACCCACACACCCACCCACCCAACCCAACCAAACATCTCTCGATCACAATATCCCTACCCACACACATCCTTCACCCACTCACGCATCCCACCCCCGACACATACCTCACCCACCTACACATCCGTAAGCCACTCACACACCCCCACCCACACATTCCCCATCCACGCTCACATCTCCCACCCCACACACTCCCACATACTTCCCCCAACCACCCCACCCATACACACATTCCCGCACCCATCACACACATCCCCCACACCACACACTATCCCCACCCACACACATATCCTCACCCATACCACCACACCCCCCACCCACACACCATGCACACATCCCCCGTCAACACACCGCACACATATCTCAAACCCACACACCATACACTTCTCCATGTCGATTGGCCAAGATGGTTGACTGCTGGTCCGGACGTCACATGTTGTTATGACGGTTGGCCAAGCACGGTTGACTGCTGGTAACGGGGGTCATGTGTTCAAATCCCTATCGAGCAGAATTTTTTTTTTTTTTGGAATCATTACGTTAATCTTCCCAGTCTGAAAGGGGTACCAGGAAATGTGTTACGAAATAAAGTCGACCGAAGGGATATTGACAACATCTTCTATCGAGTACCAATTGGTATATATGAATATGGGACTAGAGTAATTTAAGTAACATCATTGCAGGGATTGCTTTTTGCAAGGTGAAAGATATACTGACCAATATAATGATGTCAGCTGCAAGGCGAAAAAGAGTGTTGGAGTGTGTTCCTTTCCATCTGGTCTCACATATACCTAATATGTTAATATTCAGCTTTCTCATTTCTTTTTTGATGTTATCCAATTTAGAATCCCTCTCATATTTCGTACATTCCATGATCCCAATGTAAATGTTGTTAATCTTGTGCATACAATCGCTTGCTGACGGTGTAGGGTCCCCTGGTGCACATGCATCTCCCGTCGAATCTATTGCTGGAATGGAGCACCCGTTTCTCTGATTCTCTACTGAACGAAACATGACTGTCTTGTCATTTGTAAAGGTGGTAGTTTGACATTGCTTTCCTTCCCCGCAGGGACCATACTGTCGATGATCATAGCCATTATCTCCAATGCCTACCGTCGTTAAATTAGAGAACATAACAAACAACTATCTGCAGGCTGATCTTCAACTTCATCCAACTTCCTGCACCCATGGCTTCACGTAACCCTGATCTTCTTCTTCTTCTTCTTCTTCTTCTTCAGCGTTCCGAGCCATTGAGGTTCTTTGCTGCAGATACAATCTGTCTCCATTCGTCTCTCTGGTGGACCTTCTCTTGCCAATCGTTGATTCCAAGTGCTTGTAGGTCTGTATATGTATTATCTCTCCACCGTCTTCTTGGTCTACCTCGGGGTCTACGGTCATTTATTTCCTGAGTGTAAGCGAGGTTTGTTTCCCTATTATCTTCCATTCTTTCTATATGCCCCAGCCATTGTAGTCTATTAGCCTTCATGATACCAGTGATTAGCGGGGACTTAAACAGATCATAAATGTCTTTGTTACTTCTTCTTTTCCACTCTCCACTTTGTGTATCCCTAATGGGTCCAAAGATGCGTCTTAAAATTTTGTTCTCAAAGGTTTGTAACAAGGCTTCGTCTCCTTTCGTTGTACTCCAGGTTTCAGAGCCATACAGCACAACTGGTCTGATCAGTGTTTTGTATATTGTGATTTTGGTGTTACGAGATAGCGCATTTGATTTTAGTAGATGTTGTAGTGCATAGTATATCTTATTTCCAGAGTTGATTCTAGTTTGTATTTCTTCCCTTATGATGTTGGAGCAGTTGAAGATTGTACCCAGGTATTTGTATGTTTCCGTTCTTTTAATGGTCATATTATCTATTTGTATGTGGCCAGAGTTTTTAGCCATTCCGTCTCTTGAAATTACCATATATTCTGTCTTATCTTGGTTGATAACCAGCCCCATCTGTTGGGCTTTTTCCTTTAAGTGAGTCAATATTTCCAATGTCTTTTGTTCACTTTGCCCTATAATATCTATATCATCTGCATAACCAAGCAGCTTGGATGTTCCTCCAATATCACATTCCTCCTTTACCTTCCTTACAACTTTCTCTAGAGCCAGATTGAAGAGTAGCGGCGATAGTGCATCACCCTGTTTCAAGCCAGATGTTATTTGGAAAGGGTCTGATTTCCTGCCTTTATATGTTACTATATTATAAGTATCTTCCATGCATAGTCTGGTCATGTTGATTAACTTCCTTGGTATTCCAAATTCCTGCATAGCATTCCATAGACTATTCCTATGGACACTATCATAAGCCTTTTTAAAATCCACAAAAATGTTATGGAGATCTCTTTTATATTCCCAATTTTTCTCGGCTATTTGTCGTAAGATAAATATCTGATCTATTGTTGATCTGTTTTGTCTAAAACCCGCCTGGTAGTCACCTAATATGTCTTCTGAATATGGTTTTAGTCTATTTAGTAATACTGCAGGATAGTATCTTATAGCTTGTGGACAGTAGTGATATTCCTCTATAATTTTCACATTGGAACTTGTCTCCTTTCTTAAAGATAGGTATCAATAATGACTCTTTCCAGTCATGGGGTAATTCTTCTGTCCTCCAGATTTTTATTATTAGTTCGTATAGCTTTAGATGTAATGCATGGCCACCTGCCTTTATAAATTCAGCAGCAATTCCATCAGTCCCAGTTGCCTTATTGTTTTTAAGTCGTGTGATTACATATAGGATTTCTTCAAATGTAGGTTCTTCAATTTGTGGTTCACATGTTAGAACCTCTTCCTGTGGGAAAGTGTTACTTGGAGCTTCACAATTTAGTAATTCAACAAAATATTCTTTCCATGTGTTGCACATTTCCTCATTGGTATTTATCATATTCCCATTTTTGTCTTTTAAACCATATGTGTTTTGTTGGTGCCCTCGTTTCATTGACTTCAGTTCTTTAAAAAACTTTCTGGATTCATTTTTCTGGTGATTAGTTTCCATATCTTTGATTATATTACTCATATATTCTCGCTTCTGCTGTCGGACTATTTTTGTAGCCTTTTTACATTCATTTATATAATGCACTTCCTTTTGGATGTTGTTGATGTCATTTAACCATAAATGTCTGGCATTCTTTTTCCTAATGACTGCTTCTTCACATTTTTGATTGAACCATCTGGTCTTTCGATGCGTGGTTAACACACCGAGACATTCTTCTGCGGTAGATTGAATTGTATTCTTGATGTTCAACCAAGTTTGGTCAACGCTTTCCTCCAAAGGGTTTTGCAGAGTTTCAAGTTTACATTTTATTTCATCTGTAAATTTCTCTTTGACTGTAATTTCTTGTAGTTTTTCTCTGTTATATGTTGGGTGTAATCTTTGTAATTTAGTATAGAAAGCTCTCTTAAGTTTTATTTTAAATTTTGCTCCAACGAGGAAGTGGTCACTGTGGCACTCAGCTCCTCTATAACTTCTAACTTGCTGTATGTTTGATGCATTTCTGTTGTTAATTAAATGTGATCTATTTGATTATAGGTTCTCTTGTCACATGATTTCCAAGTTTGTTTGTGTATATCCTTTCTTTGTAGTCTGGTACTGCTAATCTGCAGTCCTTTGGCTTCTGCCAGGTTGATGACTCTCCATCCATTATCATTTGAAGTTGTATGTAGGCTTTCCATACCGGCCACTTTTTTATTAGTTTGTTCTCTACCTATTTTTGCATTGAAGTCTCCCAGCACAATCAGGATGTCCTGTTTGGGGGTTTCTTCTATGACATCTTCCAGATCATTATAAAAGTCTTCTTTAATATCATCTTCTTTCTCTTCAGTAGGTGCATGTACATTAATCATCGTTATATTTTTCCATTTACCTTTTATTCGTAATTTACTAATCCTGTCATTAACAGCTTTAAAGTTTAAAACGTTCCCCCATAACTCTTTTTTGATGACAAATCCTGTTCCTAATTCATGTTTATTTTGGGTGTTTCCTCCATATATTATAATCATTCCATTTTGCTCTAAAGTACCCTCTCCTGGCCACCTTATTTCTTGAATTGCTGTTATATCCATTTGATATTCAACCAGCTCCCGAGTTAGTTCTTCGGCCGCTCCAGCTCGATATAGTGTCCGTACATTCCATGTTCCAAATCTCAAAAGTCCTTTAACGTTCCAAGGTCGTTGTCCAGATAAGTCAGTCCGAATTCGAAGCTCATGTATCTGTTTCGTAACAAAAATGGTTTTTACAAAGATGGGGGTGTTAACCCCACGCTTCAACCCCCAACCTGGAGGACCAGGGTGTTTCTCTTTGTCTGTTCTCTACCCTTTGACCTGTCCGGCTTGGGAGGCCCTGCTGGTAGCTACGCTACCGCCTGAATAGCTCTCAGGGTCATTGAGAAACTCAAGCTCCCCCACCACGACAAGGTGGAAACACCATCGGGGGAGACGTAACCCTTATCGGGGAACTAAATAGGTACTCCACCTTGCTCAGTGGTGTCCAGTAGGCTAGCGGAGGGAAGGCAGCAACTTACTTTTCCTTTCGTGGTGATATAACTATTGCTGGAGGAAAACTGTAGTTGGTAGCATGAAGCTTGTAGTGTTGTAACTATTTCTGGATGATGATGATGATGATGATTATGATGATGATGATGATGATGATGGTGGTGGTGGTGGTGGTGATGGTGGTGGTGGTGGTGGTGGTAATGGTGATGATGATGATGATGATGATGACGATGCTGATGATGATGATGATGATCGTGGTGGTGGTAGTGGTGATGGTGGTGATGGTGGTGATGGTGGTGGTGGTGATGGTGGTGATGGTGCAGCTGCTGCTGCTGATGATGATGACTATGGTGATGGTGATGATAAAGACGATGATGCAGATGCTAATGATGATGATGAAGATGATGATGATGATGATGATGATGATGATGATGATGATGATGATGATGATGATGATGATGATGATGATGATGATGATGATGATAAGAGGCCGAAGACGATGATAATAATGATGGGGACGATGATAATAATGGTGAGAACGATAATAATAATGAGAACGGTAATAATAATGACATTGCTGATTATGATGATGATGAGGAGGAGGAGGAGGAGGAGGAGGAGGAGGATTTTGACGATTATGATCATGATGACTAGGATGATGAGAATGATAAGAAAGAGGAGGACACCGATATCAATAATGATGATGAGTGTGGGGATCATGATGGAATTTACGTTGATGGTGGTCTTTTCCTGTATGATAGGGGGAAATTATGCTACCTATAGCAGACAGACAAGTAGAGCAGAACCTCTGGACAAGAGTGCTCTACCTCAAGCTTGATCTCTACAAGCAAATCCGCGCCGAGAGTTCTATATCCAGAAATATGCGTCCCAGAATGCCCGAGGATTAGATAGATTGGCACTTCCTGAAAGCGATTACGCCCCGACGATTCAGACATTAATGGCGGTGTTACCTTCACTTTCTCCTGGGTTAATGCGTTGCTCGTAGCTCCATCCAAAGAGTCTCGCAAAGGGTAACTGGGTCCGACATTAGGGCATGAATATCTAGCGCCAAATCCGACAAGTGAGAGCACACACTGCTGACTGGGTGACAGGGGCTAGGTTTTGTGCAATTTTCTACAAAACTTATTGACCATTAGGGCTCGACATGGTTACATAAAGAGGCGTAGATGAGAAGGAATGTTCACTATACTACATTATTCATTACAGTAAATGTTAGCGGTTCAGCTGTTTTGTGGGCAAGGCGTGCGCTACGGAGTACAATTGTTTATCAATCAAATGTTATCTCTACAATTAAGGTAGGCGGTAATGGATCACAAGGGATTGCTGCATATCGCTGTGGTTGTGCATTCTGGTCGACTCTTTTCCTCTGCCTCTTGATGTTATTTTCCCCGCTTGTACCGGTTTTTACCTCTTGTACGCCTGCTTTCGACATTTACTGGCAGAGAACCAACAACAGTGCAATGGCTACTACATATTAAACATTCATTTAGCATTCTAGTGAGGGATTATGTGGACATTAGGGCAGAGATGTGGTTTTACAGAAGCGTGACGAGAATGTCACGGACATATTACAAGCGTCATGAAGAAATTTGAAAGAGGTGAACTCAAAAATAATTTAAAAATTAAAAAATAGGTAGGTGTAACTCATGAGAAAAAGTGAGAGATAATAAACACAGACAGTGTAGATACCTTACAACGATCTCCAATATGGCAAACGTAAATCACGGGGGAAATATCAATGATAAAACAAACAAATTAAGATAAAAATAAGTTATGCCACAACAAAACGAATCGACGTTTCGATCATAATAGTCTTCATTAGGAACAACACAAATAGATCTAAAGAAAAATGTGAAGTTATACAATTTAATTAACAATTAAACCATAAACCGATAAATTATAGGCATTTTGTTGCCAGGAAGGCGAGGTAGAAGTTCAGTTGTGAACGGTGCCAATAAGAAGGTGTGCAAACAGTTGCATTTGGAGTTGATTAACTGATATTCAATTTTAAGCCTAATGAAGCTGTTGGCGTAACATGATTTGATGTTGTGACCCACACATCGTTAACTCCACTGTGATCAGAAGAATTGAAATAGTTTAGGGCATATTTGTCAGAGTGTTGTATATTATCCCTAAGGTGTTCCCTATAGCAGTCGGCTAGGCGAATACTGATTTGTCCAATATATTTCATGTAACATTGTTTGCAAACAATACCATGTATTAGACTGCGGGTAATGCATGTAAATAAGTCTTTCAAGGAAAAGGCATCTAAGAGGAATGTGATCGCCTGTGTCTGTGTGGGCGTGTCAAGAACGTCTTAGGGTGACCTTGAGATGTACCCGCAGACAACTAGTTAGTTACATTACAACAAGGAAGTTCCCATTCTTTGCGCACATGAGACAGGTTAACGATGAGGTACGTCGAGGCAACAGGAACGCTGGATGGGAAGAAAGGCAGAGATAGACGGAGAGAAGAGATACTGGAGAGTTTGGTATTATGTTGGTGAAGCGTATATTGTTATTACTTTGTTCCTCATCTGTTTCAGTTTTTTGTAAACATGTTGGTCTGTTATCGTCCGCCTCACAGTTTATTTTTTGTCCAACATGAGGATAATGATGATGAGGATAATGATGATGAGGATAATGATCTCCCCCAAACTCCCCCCCCCCTAACCAAATCCTTCTTCTATTGATATGATCATTATCGTGTGCCCTGCAAATGAGTATCTGAGTTCACGTCTCCCCAAGGGTCTCGATCGTCGATGGTCTGGATCAGTTATACTGATTATATTTCGTCACGTCAGCATTATTTCTTCATATTAGCATTATTCCTTCATACTATTATTATTTCTTCATGTCATCATTATTCCTCCATGTCATCATTCTTCCTTCATATCATCATTATTCCTTCATATTATTATTATTCCTTTATGTCATCATTATCCCTTCATGTCATCATTATCCCTTCATGTCATCATTATTTCTTCATGTCATTATTTTGTTCATGTCATCATTATTCCTTCATGTCATCATTATTCCTCCATGTCATCATTATTCCTCCATGTCATCATTCTTCCTTCATATTATCATTATTCCTTCATGTCATCATTTTTCCTTCATGTCATCATTCTTCCTTCATATCATCATTCTTCCTTCATGCCATCATTATTCCTTCATGTCATCATTATTCCTTCATGTCATCATTATTCCTTCATGTCATCACTTTTGTTCATGTAATAATTATTCCTTCATGTCATCATTATTCCTTCATGTCATCATTATTCCTCCATGTCATCATTCTTCCTTCATATCATCATTATTCCTTTATGTCATCATTATTCCTTCGTATCGTCATTATTCCTTCATGTCATCATTATTCCTACATGTCATCACTTTCGTTCATGTAATAATCATTCCTTCATGTCATCATTATTCCCTTGCCAGTGGCCACAGTGCTCTCCGATGCTTCTCTTCCAATTGCATGACCAACGAATTATGTGTGTCACTTTCAAATAGTTGTATATAATCAGTCATGGTATTGAATCTAAATATACTGGTTGCCAGGACTGAAAGGCCATCACTGGCACAATTACGTCTTGACAGACGACAGTTTGTTACATTGTGCTTCAAGACAAATACATAATGACTACAACCCATAGCGAGGACCAGGGATAGAGTTATACCTCTTCATAGCACAAAGCCTGAGCTGAATTGTAGAGACCATGTATTGGATATACAGCCTGATCACTCTCTCGGTCTGCCTAGTTTACTCCCGAGGAAAGATAACACCAATACATCTGGAACAAACCAAGCATCAGAAGCTGCCTGAACAGCAAATTAATGCTCTAACTGTCCGCCTGGCGATCCTAGACAAGTTACCAAACAAGGCTTAAGATCTGGTCTGCCCTGCCATGATATGTAGTATTTAGGTTGCATTTCCTCTCACTAGGATAAGGTGTGTACCCTCCCAGTTGGGCTCCTCCGCCCGAAGCAGTTGCGCACAACGTGCTGTGTCGTGTTTGGTGAGAGCCGCCCAACAGTCGGCGCTAACAGAAAGCAGATAGTATATACTGTTAAAAACTTAGTTACACATCTTTACAGGACACCGCAAATCAAATCTAGCATTTTTTGGCAGTTTGTGATACCTGGGCAAGTTGACGTGCAGTAGCTTGTCATTGCTTTCTGAACGACTGGCACTCATACCATTGTATAGAAACCAACACCGGGCGGTCTGCTTCCTAAGCACCCTCAGCTGTGTTTCGACCGCAGTAGGCGGGATTACGAATTCGTATAAGGTAGCTCAGGGATATCCGACTGTGACTACGATCATTCTCATGTTTAATATATTATCTCATCTTTAAGGGGCCCATTCTCACTAGAAGCCCACGGGGTCCACTTGCCATCAGGTGGGCTGACACCCTTTCCACTCTACCATTCCGTATAATGGCTTTCCAGCTGTTGATGTGCCTAAACATTCCATTTGTATTTTCATTAATATTTTGATGGATGATCTTGTAACATCAGCAGCTTAAAAAACAAATATTTGTTTTCTTCATCTCGGATATTCTCGCGATGTTTCTTTCAAATTAATATATCCGCTGCTTTCATTGTTATTCTCATGTTATTACTCGGTGTTCGGCATTCAAGAAAACCATCATGCATTGATTTAAAACATAAAAGTGATAACTACGACAAAAGGAAAAACAATTCTTGTTAATGGTTATGCGATACGCATGGGGGATTTCCGTCACGAACACTCGGAACTGTTTGTGCTCAAGACTCGCCATATCGCTCGTTAGGAAATACCAGCCAAAGGCACGAGCGTTGCTGATGAACGCCAGTGCTTTCTGGGTGACTCTTTGCTGCGTGTTATGTAAGAGATACGGTTGTTGGGTACACCATTTGATGTGTTTGTGTGTCTAGTTTGTATTAATTACCTGTACATCAGATGGTAGTTGGCCTATTCAGAGACACGACCGATATCTGGTTAGCGATCTTTCTCAGCGGAATAATGAGCATAGAATGGTCGTCCTTCCCGCTCGTCCCTTCCGTTGCCAGTTTCCTGCAACTCTATGCAGTGAAAAGTTAGTTGCGTATCCTTTACAGGATGTAGAATAATCCCAGCGTGTTATCTATTTGTAATTTCAAGGCAAGTTTACGTACATTAGTTTGCCATTGCTTTCTAAACGACCGGCACTCATACCTTTGTGTAGGAACTAGCGCAGGGCGGTCTGCTTTTACAAGTATATCGCCAGCAGCTGTGTTTTGATCCCGGCATGTAGGATTGCGGATTGCGTGCGTAACCCTTCACCACAGCGGCAGAAATGTTCACTATTAATGCATTTGTGTTATAAACATTTGTTCTATGGTATTTGTATGTGAGATATGACAAATGTCATGTTCATGTTATAAACATGTTTCTATGGTATTTGTATGTGACATATGAAAGATTTCATTTTCAGGAAGTGAAAAGATGGGCATCTCCACCGTCAGGAATTTCCGTGGCCAAGCGGTTAAATCTTCTGCCTCACACTCCGAAGCTCGTGGGTTCTTCTTCTGCTGCTGCGTTCATCCGGAATGTTGTTTTTTTTTCAGACGTAATTGCGGTGTGCCTTGTTAGGTACCTTTGGGCCAAACCCTTAGGCCAACACATCCGACTTTAGCGTGCGTTTGTTAACCAGGTTAGCATTCCTGGGGACTCTCACTGTTGTGGTGCCGTCCACACCCCAGATGGTCAAGTTAGAACGGTCGAAGACTTCATGGTCAGGCCTAAAGAGAAGGCAGAGGCAGTCTATGGGCATTTTCCGTCAGCCAAGGGGGCTTCCATAATTGCAGAGCCGAAATATAGCGTTCTGGTTCTGGGCTCATCCATGAAATCGCCACGCCCAGCACATGGCAACTTTAATTCCCCACTTCCATGTATTGGGCGTTTCGTTAGGCACACGCCACTCTCCGCACAAACCAGGAGCGGTCAGTCTGCAGACGACATCCACTCAGCGAGCTTTCGGTTCGGACGTGTGCTGGACGCTGTGCTCGGAAGACTAGATAGTCAGAGCTGTTCCGGGCACTAGGGATATTTCACTCGGACGTATTTGCGTTGTGCCTATTTATTTGCAACCTTTAGGCGACACATCCGACTTCTGCGTGCGTTTTTTTAAATCAGGTTAGTCTTCCTGGGGTTTCGAGGGACATTCTGTTGTGGTGTCGCCCACATCTCAGCTGGTCAAGGTAGAACGGCCAAAGACATCACGGTCAACCCTCAAGTGAAGGGGGGGCAGACCATGGGCATTCCCCGGCATCCAAGAAGGCTTCCATGATTGCAGAGCCGTCACATTGTGCTCTGGTACTAGGCTCACCCTAGGAATCGCCACGTCCTGCTCATGGCTGCTTTAATTCCTCACTTCATGTATTGGGTATCTCGTTCGCCACTGGCCGCTCCCAACGCAAACCAGGGACGGTCAGTCTGCGGACGACATCCACTCCGCAAGATTTCGCTTCGGACTTCCACGTAATGGATTCGCTAGCCAGATTTCCATTTCGTGTTAATGAGACGGATTTCCTCCCCCGTTGTGTCTCCACCTTGCCGTGGTGGGGGAGCTTGAGTGTCCCGTTGACCCCATGTGCTTGCCGATGGGTGAAAACTACATATCGGACAGCGTATGGGATAGGGACCAGACTAAGAGAGACACAACCTGCTGCTCTATAGGAGACTGAGGATAGCAGTCAAAAGTTTAAATCAGGCGCATGAAGGCAGTTCTTGTTTCGGACAATACTCTAAGGCTCTCTGTCGAGGGTTTAGGCTGAACGCTTCTAAGCCACAGACCCTCGGATCTGAGAGTCGGGCCGATATCCACCTACCGATAAATTGGAATCGAGATACTGAGCAAGCTACATGCCCAGTTCTGACACTTGTTTGAAGGCTCTCAGCTGAGGGATATGTTGGATTCCCGGATGAGATGGCCTGGCCGTTTCTCACTGACTGCTGCACGAAGGTAAGGTGCTGAGCCGGCAGCACATGTAGCCTACCAATTTAATTCCAACCCCAGTTGTTCACTGTGTGCTGCAACCGCATCTACTAATTGTTGCAGATCCTGCTCATTGTCTGCAATGAATAATGTACCATCTGCATATCTAATGTTATTGATGTTTCGTCCTCCAATGCTGATTCCATTTATATCTTCTACATTTCTGAAAATATTTTCACTGTATAGGAAAAAAGATCTGGAGACATTACACATCCCTGCCTGACACCTCTCTTAATAGGCTGATATTGTCCCCCTCCATTATCAATCCTTATGGCAGCTTGTTGTTTCCAATATATGTTTTTTTATAAGTCGAATGTCTTTCCCATCAATTTATAGATTTGCAAGCATATCCACCATGTTGACATGTCTAACTTTATCGAAAGCCTTTGTGTAGTCAATAAAGCAAAGGTGTATATCCGTGTTTACTTCTAAAGCACGTTCGATAACTGATCGAAGCATATATACATCATTTACTGTACCCTTTCCTTCTACAAACCCGCATTTTTCTTCCCCTATTCCAGGTTGTATTTTCTTCCTCACTCTTTGCATGATAATTCGTAGCAAAATCTTTGTGATGTGACTCATTATACTAATTGTTCTATGTTGATCACATTCCAAGGCTCCTGAATTTTATGGGATTGCTATAAATACAGAAGTACATAATTCAGTTTTCTTATATCCGGTATCATATACTGTGTTCAGCAGTCTTGTGACTTGATTTATTCCATATTCTTCTAAAGCTTTAATCATTTCTGTTGTGATGTTATCTGCACCGTGGGCCTTGCCAGCTTTCATATGTTTAAGAACATTTCGAACCTCCATCTTGAAAATTGGCGGTCCGTTTGTTTGAGGTGAATGAAGGCAAAATTACGGTAAATGCAGCCGGTGCGGCACCGAGCACATCACCTACTGAATGTCGACTGGTCTCTAGAAATATGGATTTAGCACCAAATGCCCAATGCGGCGTAGGCGTGTAAGAGGAACGTTTCTAAAGCTGTACTGTCCTTCTGAATAGATGCGGATGATGGACAATGAGCAATGACATGATGGGTAGACTGGACCCATTGAGATGTGTTATTTGAGAAAGCTGTTGAAGGTGTCGCCTGCTAATCTGCTATAATGTGATGCAATCGCACAATTAAGTCTCAACAAAATGTGAAAACTACAGCATGAAGATCAAAGCGAACATGACAGACAATGAAAAACGCAGACAAGACAGACAATGACAAACAACGTGAACAAGAAAGACAATTAAAATCAACTCTAACAAGATAGACAATGAATATCAACACTAACAAGAATTCGGAAACTTACTAATAACAGAATACCTTCATCAACAGCCTGTCTGAAAACAAAAGATGGAACAATCATAATAGAGAAAAAGCAGATTTTAGAAACATGGTCATGGTACATGAAAGAACTCTTTGATGATGTGAAGAACAGTTGGATATTTCTTATAACATGGACAGATCACCAATATTGAAGATGGAAGTTCAGCATGCTCTCAATCATATGAAAACTAGCAAGACCCCGGGTCCAGATAACATCACAACAGAAATGATTAATGCCCTAGAAGAGTATGGTATATACCACGTTACTATACTGCTAAATAATGTCTATGGTACTGATGATATTCCCATTGACTTATATAAATCACTGTTTATTGCAATTCAAGAGCCTTGGAATGTGATCATCATCGAACAAACAGCATAATGAGTCACATCACAAAGATTTTACTAAGGATTATCATGTACAGTGTTAGGATACAAATAAAACTAGAAATAGATGAAGGACAGCGTAGGTTTGTAGAAGGTTCTAATGTACAACAAATGCTGTGTATTTGCTGAGAACAATAATAAAGCGTTCAAGAAAAGTCAATAAAGACCTTCATCTTTGCTACATTGATTACATGAAAGCTTTTGATAGAGTATGACAAACTGACATGATAAAAATGCTGGCAGATCCAATTGGATGGAAAAGATCTTAGAGTTATAAAGAACTTCTACAGAAAGCAAGCAGCTGCTATAACAATTGAAAATGAAGGCATTCCTTGCTTGCTTGTGTTCGCTGGCTGTGATCTCCAGCGTGAAGTCCTGTATGTCGGATGAAGACATCCTGTTGTCCAACATCAGTGTGATGTCATACAGGACCTGAGGTTTGCGTGAGTATCGTTGTCCCATGTCTGACTTATCTGGTGTGCAGACTGATGGTTTCTCGCCGTGCAGGCATCGGAGGAATGAAGTCAGTAAATTCCAGCCTATCAGGAGAGGTGTGCCACAAGGAGATCTCCAGATATTGTCTCCCTTTATAGTGAAAATATCATGAGAAAGTTAGAGGAAATGAAAGGAGGAAACATTCAGAGCATCATCATTCAGAGGACACAACATCAATAATATAAGATATGCGGACGATACAGTATTGAGTCCTGACAACGAGCAAGATCTATAAAATGTGGTGGATGCTGTTATTATACACAGTGAGAACACTAGGTGTGGAACTGAACTGTAAGAAAACAGAGATCATGGTCGTCTCCAAGAAGAAACAAATAACACACTGTAACATCCAAGTGAATGGAAATATTCTTAAACATGTGAATCGGTATGGATGTTCGTCCATCAAGAATGATGATGACCATTCATTTCATCCAAGTTTGTCCATCAGGAATGATGAAGACAATAGGATGAAGAATGGCTTGTTCGATGAATTTGTATATAGTGAAGAAGAGCTGTGCAACTTCATCGGTCTCACTCTCTCTCTCTCCTGCATCCATCTGATTCCAGTGGCAAGAAATGTCAGGACGACTGGAGACGAACGCAGGTGCAGTAGACCAGTTGCCGACCAAGGCTAAGGGCCTAATTTCCTTGCCATGACATGTAATCTATAGGTTGCAGTTTCTCGCACTAGGATAAAGCTTGTATCCTCACAGTTGCCCTCTGCGTCCGAACAAGTGGCGTCACATGCATGTGAATTGTAGTCCTGTAGAAAATATCTAAAGAGGATTTTGATGTCTTTGAAATTAAATGTCATAGAAAACTTGTTAAAATAGCATGGATCAAGACAATGCAAAATATTGACATTCTAAACCAGTCCCACGCCCCACAGGGGGGCAATTCGATTGTTAAGGGGGACAATTCGAAAATGGGAAGAAATCGGCTGGATATAACAAAACGGGCACACTTGAGACCGAAGTCAACTAAAATGGAACCTGACATAAAATCTCTTTGCAGCAAGGATCAAGTGCAAGGATCTCACTAAATTTAAATAATAAATAATTACTAATAATTAAAATAATATAGAAAAATTTTCATTAAAATTATTTTGTACTTGAATTTCAGTTCTCTATTATATGTTTTGAAAATTTACTTACTGTGTTTGCTCAATAATTTCCTATTGATTTCTTCCTAAAACCTATCATTCAAGTTTCAGTAATGAATATTTCAATTTGTGAATATTTAAAATAATGTATATGTTAGGTGGGGGGGGGGGGGGATAAGAATTTTAGAAAGGCTTAGGTGGGGCATAGCACAAAAAAGGTTGGGAAACACTGTTCTAAACGATCCGAACACCTAAGAAAACTCTCGTGGACAGTGTCATGTCTCGGAAATTGGAAGACCTTTCATATTCAACAGCACTTTGGTTCTGAGGGAACAGGCTGAAAATCGTGGTTGATGTAAGAAGAGTCAAGGGTGGACCAACGCGAAAGTTGGCGCACGGTAACGGAGGCAGTCTTGGCATGGGCAAGCACGAGCTGGAGGTATTTAGGAACGGTCGAGTGTAGTTTTCTTTGTGTTGTGCAGACGGGCTGTGATGAGTAGCATTCTGTGAGGCACCTTAAACGTAATGATGATTATGATGATGATAATTATGATAATGATGATTATGATTATGTCCATGATGATGATTATACCTATGATGATGATAAGGATGAGTATGATGATGATGATTATGAATATGTTGCTGATGATGATAGCCATGATGATGGTTATGATGAGGATAACTGATGATGATGAAGATGATTATGATGATGATGAATACTATGGTGATGACGATGACAATGATGATGATGATGATGATGATGATGATGATGATGATGATAATGATGATGATGATGATGATGATGATGATGATGATGATGATGATGATGATGATGATGATGATGATGATGATGATGAATATTATAATTACGAATTACGATGATGATGAATACTATGGGGATGACGATGATGATGAAGATGAATATGATAATGATGTTGATGACCAAAAGGGCATGTTAAGTAGTTCAATTAGCTTCATGTAGGGAAAATACAATGTGATATAAGAGTAGATGGGCATAGTCTTAAAACAATTGAATCGATACTGTTATCTCGGTACAGTCATAACATCTGATGGGAGATGCCTTAAAGAGATTAGAACAAGAACTGCCATTGCCAAGGTAGCCTTTTGCAAGATGAAAAACATACTGACCAATAAAACTATATCAACTGAAACGAGAAAAAGAGTGTTGAGGTGCTACATAGAACCTATACTTTTGTATGACTGTGAAGCGTGGACAATAAGCAGTCATGCTGAAAAACAGCTGATGGCTGTGGAAATGTGGATTCTGAGGAAAATGCAAAGAATACCATGGACAGACAGAAAAACCAAGAACAAGTCCTTCAAGAAACAAATGAAGATCGTAAACTGATTAGAGACATTAGACGTAGACAGTCAACATTTTTTGGGCATGTTATGAGAAGAAATTAATTGGAGAATTTTGTGACAACTGGCAAGATCAAAGGGAAGAGGCCAAGGGGGAGACCGAGAAGTAAATATCTGGATGGCTTGGCCACATGGCATGGTCGAGACAAATCAAAATCAAATCAAATCAAATCAACTTTATTAGGGTCACAAATTGGGCGCGCAGGCCCGTCTTACATTCGGCCCTTCCAATCACTCGTCTTTCGTTCATCAAGAGCATTATACATTTGCATAGGAAGAAAAATAAACATTGTGAAATGAATGTTGTAAACATAAACAAGGCTAATTACCATGGTATGAAGCCCATCTCCCACCTATCCATACATCACCCCACCCACACAACACCCCCACCTACCCACACACATGCGCCACCAAGGGACACATACACACCCCCACCTACCGACACACACGCACACCAAGGGACACATACATACCCCACCAACCGACCCATCCCCCTCCCGCACATCCCCCACCCACACACACTGCCCTCTCCTGATCCCCAACCAAAACACACTCGCCACCCACAAACATTCCCCCACCAACCCACACATCCCACGCCCATCCACATTCTACCCCACACATCCTCTCCCCACCCACACCTCAAACCACCCTTCCCCCAACCACATCTCCATCGACAACATATTCCCCACCCACACACACAATCCCCCACCAACCCACACATCGCACATCCACTCACACATCCCCAAACCATACACACACATCCCCACCAACTGACATGTCCCTACCCCCCCCCCCCACACACACATCTCCCTAACCACCCATACATCCCCAATCCACTCACACACACCACCACCCACACATACAACTTCCACCCACCCACACATGCCTTAACCTAATCCCCCACCACACAATCCCCCACCCGCACATCACATACACCCCCTACCAGGCACTATTCCCAGGACAGGAACACGGAGCTGATCCACGACTCTGGTGATCGAGTGAGATCGCAGAACATGACAGCCCGCGCTTACCGGCATGACACATGATGGATGGATGGAGGGAAAATACTTTGCAGTACGGACAAAGAGGACTCGTAAATATATTTGGGGAGGACTTAACCAGCTGGAGGACAAACATTCATATCCTTGTCTTGGTTCCTGTTGCCAAGGCAGTGTGTCACACCTAGTTAGTGTGTCCGAGCAGGCACGCGTGTGTGCGCGGTTCGCTTCCTCTAGACGGATGAGAGTCTCCGTGGTGAAGCTGTTGCGCCACCTATTCCGCGCTCGGAAGTTTGTGGGTTCGATAATTTGCTCTACATCGTTCGATTCACGATGTGCAGTTCTCGTAGAGTCTTCTGGGGGTCGACGCTGGGACTACAGAGTTGGTGCTCTGTGTGACGCTTTTGGACACGTCGCCTTGCGGAAAGAGATCGGGCTAGGAGAGATAAAACCCTACGCAATACAGTAGATCCTATTTGCCTTAACAAGGTATGTAAACCCTCTAGACAGTTTCCATCCCAGTTGGTAGGTTCATTGTTCTTAAATGTGTTGCCAGAGCAGAGTCCTCGCAGCCTATTTTTGCACATTTGGAACTGTTAACTTGTACAATTTGCACATGGGATCTCCAGTTTCTGGCTTTTAGACGAGAAGGCTCACTGTCCAAGAGATAAGGGAAGATATGTGATATCACTGCATACCATTGCCAAAGAGAGAAAAAGCAGCGGCTGCAGCAGGATATAACAATATGAAATGGAAACAAATAGGTATTTTAAATTCGAACTAAAAAAAAAAAAAAAAAAAAAAAAAACGAACTAAACATTAACAAACGTTGCACATACCTTACAAGGAGATCCACGTGTCGCGAAATACAGGTGAAAAATCCGAAATCAGAAGCACTCAATAAATATAATAAAAATGAATAATAAAATAAGATAAAATAAAATACACACGAACGCATACACTACTTTGAACAAATCAGCGGTGTCGCCATGGGCACTAAAATGGGACCCAGCTACGCATGTGTATTTATGGGACATCTGGAACACCAGATTGAACTCAGCTATGATGGTCTTCTCCCTTCTTTTTACCGACGCTACATCGATGACGGCATAGGTCTCACTGACATGCCAGAGGCGGAACTGAACCGGTTCATTAATTATGTCAAGAACTTCCATCCATCGATCCAATTCACCTCAGAAATTTCCACCACCTCTGTCAATTTCCTTGACACCACCATCAAGTTAAACCCTACAGGCCTCACGACCTCCGTGTACTATAAACCTACTGATGCTCACGGTTTCCTCCTGTACAGCTCATCCCACCCCAAAAGCTGCAAAGATTCCATCCCATATTCCCAGCTACTCCGCCTTCGTCGCATCTGTCAGGATGATAATGACTTCCTCGAGAGAGCCCACGAAATGCTGGACTTTTTCCGCAGACGGTCCTACCCAGAGGACGTCTTGTCGACAGCTCTCTGTCGCATAACCCAGGTCTCGCGGGAAATGTCCCTCGCCAAGCATACGCGACCTCAGAACAATGAACCCAAGCTTATCCTCACCTTCCATCCACATGCCTATGCCATCAAGCAAATTTTCCTGAGACACTGGTCCATCTTGGAATCGGATCCTACCACTCGTGAGGTATTCTCAAATGGCCCCAGGGTAATCTTCCGCCGTAACCAGAGCCTCAGAGACCACCTTGTGCACAGTCGCCTCCCCACGGTTACCTCATCCGTGGGCACCTTTGAATGCCATCGTAGGAACTGTCTGACATGCCCATACGTTGTTCAGACACCAGAAATTGCATTTCCCCGAGGCACCTTCACCTTGAAAGATTGTTTCACCTGCACATCCCGCAATCTGATTTATGTTATCATCTGCAAACGATGTGACATGAAATACATTGGCCAAACGGGCAGACGTCTTGCGGATCGTTTTAGAGAACACCTCAGAGACATCAATCAGGGCGCTGATAAACCTGTCCCCAACCATTTCAATTCCTCCAACCACAATGGAGCCGACGATGCATGTGTCACCGCATTAAAACCCTGCTTCTCAAATAGCTGTGTCAGACTTAGAATTGAATGCCAGCTAATCAACAATCTGGGATGCATCCACCCGGCAGGAATGAATACTGTCGTGGACGCTACAGTATAACTGTGGCATCTTCCCCAATTGTTTACACTACCTATTGCCGTGCTGTTCTTCCCCCCCCCCCCCCCCCCCGCGATATCTAGACTTAATTGTCCCCACATTTCTATGTTTTCATAGCAGACTGTTCACATATTTTTGGCTACTCAAATCCTTTTTGGCAACCCATTTTCAATTCTGCGCCACGCGTTTTCGCAGCTGGCCTAGTCACATTTCCTGCCCCACATGTAAATATCAGGTTGTGCATCATAAGTGATAGGTCGTGTGCTTGTGTTTCTGTCGTTGTTTATCTGTGTTGTCATTGACAAAGATTCTTAGAATCGAAACGTCTGTGTGTCTATTGTATGCGTTCGTGTGTATTTATTTATCTTATTTTATTATTCATTTTTATTATATTTATTGAGTGCTTCTGATTTCGGATTTTTCACCTGTATTTCGCGACACGTGGATCTCCTTGTAAGGTATGTGCAACGTTTGTTAATGTTTAGTTCGTTTTTTTCTCGCAGGAATTTAAAATACCTATTTGTTTCCATTTCATATTGTTATATCCTGCTGCAGCCGCTGCTTTTTCTCTCTATTCCATATCATTTAATTTCCTGGCTGCTACCCCTTCTCATCGTCCGTGTTCCTGTTGTCAGTTTTTTAGTTTATATATCCATTATTTCATGTTTACCGACCTGTAGCCGATCATGCCTGCTGACAGACGGACTATGTCATCTCTCCACCACACCGTCTCCGACATATTTGCCCTCATACCCCAGGACATGTCCCGTGCAGCTATCAGCCTCGCGCGCACTATGTTTAACATCACTCGCTTCTCCTGCCACTTGAATTTCCTGAACAACTGTCTCCGGCTTAAAATTACACCCAAAGGCTTCCGGAGCAACATTCATCTCTCGTTAGGCAAACTGGTTCCTGCTGAGACACGACTCTTCAATCGCCTGGCACAGGAGCAGTCTGTCAAGTACATGAAGCTGGCAGTAACTGTGCATCAACGACATATCTCCGAACTCAAGGACACCAAGCACAACCTGTACCAGACTCTGCATCTACTGACGCTCAACAACCAGCTTGCTTTCCATTTGATCACCTCCATCATTCAACATTATAATAGAGAACTATATAAATGTCTATCTTCACGCAAGAAAGACAAAATTAGCCATCTACGTCCCCATGTCCCTTCCCCCATTTCGACACCTATCAACCACACCAAAGTGGTATGCATACCGCCTGACCTACCACTGTCTCCTGAAGAACATGCTGTGTTAGGGAAAGGTCTCAGTTTTGTCCCTCTACGCCCCCGCATGGACAGTCGCGCCATTTTGGAAGACGTCTCCAACTTCCACAGACGACTCCGCCTCAAGTACCACCACAAAGACAAGCCTGTCCTCAGTCCCACCCCACAGCTTCCAGACATTTTTCCATCTTCAACCAAATCCCGTTCCACATGGACCCCACCCCCCGGAGTTTCCAACGCGCTTGACCTCTACATAGCCAACACACTCCATGAGATCAAGCAACTTTCTTTCCCTCGCTTGAAACGCTCCAACCTATCCCCTTCCGAATGGCGTGCCCTGTCTCAACTACAGCGCAGACAGGACATAGTCATCAAACCGGCGGATAAAGGGGGTGCGGTAGTTGTTTGGCAAAAAGATCTATATGTCGAGGAAGTCATGTCTCAACTTAATAAACCTGACAATTATTCACCCTGCACCGAAGACCCCACTCTCTCCTACAACCGGAAGATTCAAAACACCATCAAACAGCTCATACGTGAGGATGCCTTACCACCCAGTGCCACTTCACTTCACATCCATGACTCCGACTTGGGCAAACCCACCCTCTACATGCTGCCCAAAATACATAAACTTAAAAATCCTGGACGTCCGATAGTCTCTGCCTGCTCGTGCCCGACTGAACTGATCTCAGCGTTTCTTGACAGGATTTTCCAACCTCTAGTTGCGAATCTCCCGTCATACATCAAGGATACAACGCATGCGTTACTTTCATTCAACTCTCTCCAACTGACTCCTGGGAACACATACAGACTATTCCTAATAGATGTATGTTCCCTCTATACCTCCATTCCTCACGCTGATGGCCTCAGGGCGCTACAGTTCTTTCTGGATCAACGCACAGATCAAGCCATCCCTACACGCACACTTGTGAGACTCGCTGAATTGGTCCTCACCAACAATTCCTTTGAGTTCAATGGCCACTACTTTGAACAAATCAGCGGTGTCGCCATGGGCACTAAAATGGGACCCAGCTACGCATGTGTATTTATGGGACATCTGGAACACCAGATTGAACTCAGCTATGATGGTCTTCTCCCTTCTTTTTACCGACGCTACATCGATGACGGCATAGGTCTCACTGACATGCCAGAGGCGGAACTGAACCGGTTCATTAATTATGTCAAGAACTTCCATCCATCGATCCAATTCACCTCAGAAATTTCCACCACCTCTGTCAATTTCCTTGACACCACCATCAAGTTAAACCCTACAGGCCTCACGACCTCCGTGTACTATAAACCTACTGATGCTCACGGTTTCCTCCTGTACAGCTCATCCCACCCCAAAAGCTGCAAAGATTCCATCCCATATTCCCAGCTACTCCGCCTTCGTCGCATCTGTCAGGATGATAATGACTTCCTCGAGAGAGCCCATGAAATGCTGGACTTTTTCCGCAGACGGTCCTACCCAGAGGACGTCTTGTCGACAGCTCTCTGTCGCATAACCCAGGTCTCGCGGGAAATGTCCCTCGCCAAGCATACGCGACCTCAGAACAATGAACCCAAGCTTATCCTCACCTTCCATCCACATGCCTATGCCATCAAGCACATTTTCCTGAGACACTGGTCCATCTTGGAATCGGATCCTACCACTCGTGAGGTATTCTCAAATGGCCCCAGGGTAATCTTCCGCCGTAACCAGAGCCTCAGAGACCACCTTGTGCACAGTCGCCTCCCCACGGTTACCTCATCCGTGGGCACCTTTGAATGCCATCGTAGGAACTGTCTGACATGCCCATACGTTGTTCAGACACCAGAAATTGCATTTCCCCGAGGCACCTTCACCTTGAAAGATTGTTTCACCTGCACATCCCGCAATCTGATTTATGTTATCATCTGCAAACGATGTGACATGAAATACATTGGCCAAACGGGCAGACGTCTTGCGGATCGTTTTAGAGAACACCTCACAGACATCAATCAGGGCGCTGATAAACCTGTCCCCAACCATTTCAATTCCTCCAACCACAATGGAGCCGACGATGCATGTGTCACCGCATTAAAACCCTGCTTCTCAAATAGCTGTGTCAGACTTAGAATTGAATGCCAGCTAATCAACAATCTGGGATGCATCCACCCGGCAGGAATGAATACTGTCGTGGACGCTACAGTATAACTGTGGCATCTTCCCCAATTGTTTACACTACCTATTACCGTGCTGTTCTTCCCCCCCCCCCCCCCCCCCCCGCGATATCTAGACTTAATTGTCCCCACATTTCTATGTTTTCATAGCAGACTGTTCACATATTTTTGGCTACTCAAATCCTTTTTGGCAACCCATTTTCAATTCTGCGCCACGCGTTTTCGCAGCTGGCCTAGTCACATTTCCTGCCCCACATGTAAATATCAGGTTGTGCATCATAAGTGATAGGTCGTGTGCTTGTGTTTCTGTCGTTGTTTATCTGTGTTGTCATTGACAAAGATTCTTAGAATCGAAACGTCTGTGTGTCTATTGTATGCGTTCGTGTGTATTTATTTATCTTATTTTATTATTCATTTTTATTATATTTATTGAGTGCTTCTGATTTCGGATTTTTCACCTGTATTTCGCGACACGTGGATCTCCTTGTAAGGTATGTGCAACGTTTGTTAATGTTTAGTTCGTTTTTTTCTCGCAGGAATTTAAAATACCTATTTGTTTCCATTTCACATTGCTAAAGAGATCAGGAGAGATGTGTGATATCATTAAATACCAATGCCCAATAGCTCTGGCATCTATTGAGCAGCCAATGACAATGAACAGCCAGGTTGAAAAACATCTGATGGCTGTAGAAATGTGGTTTCTGAGGAAAATGCAAAGAATACCATGGACAGCCAGAAAGACCAATGAAGAAGTCCTTCAAGAAACAAATGAAGATCGTAAACTGATCAGAGACATTAGACGTAGACAGTCACAATTTTTTGGGCATGTTATGAGAAGAAATGATTTGGAGAACTTGGTGACAACTGGTAAGATCGAGGGGAACAGACCAAGGGGAAGACCTAGAAACAAGTATCTGGATGGCTTGGCCTTGTGGCATGGTCGAGACAGAAACACGGAACTGATCCACGACTCTGTTGATCGAGTGAGATGGCAGAACATGACCACCCACGCTTACCGGCATGGCACATGATGGATGGATGGAATAGATCTGGGAAATGTGTGATATAATTACATACCACTGTCCAAGAGATCAGGGGGGAGGGGGGAGATGTGTGAAATCATTACACACCACTGCCCGAGAGATCAGGTGAAATGTGTAATATCATAACATAGCACTAGTTCTTGGAACATTTCCCAGTCCAATGCAGGGTTCGAACCGGATACCTTCAGAGCCACAGGCGAACATCGCCTCAAACACGGTTCCCCCAAGTAATATAAGTATCATAAGCTTGTGAAAAATATCAGATGAGAAAGGGAGAGGGTTGGAGTGTCATGGTAACCAACGTCTGCTGTAGTCAGGTAGCCATAACAAGGATAGTTTATGCTGAGTTTAGTTTTTAGGATAACAGAAACGCATTGAACCAATCCTAATGTATGGAGGCAAATCACGGAAAATTAGCAGACACGTGAGGAATTATGTGAAAGTTTCGGAGATACAGTTTTATTGAAGAAGAATAACAGCATGGTGGACGGATAGAATTAGCAATGGAGATATTTTGAATAAATTTAACTCACAAAGTGAACTGATTATTTGCATCAGAAGAGGATAGTCCACATTCTTTGGTCATTTCATGAGAAGAGGAAAGCTGGAGAATGTCGCCACAAAGGGGTGGTTAAATGGATTGGGATTGAGCAACATCGGTCTTAGAAATGATTGGCACACAAGAGATATAAGGCTGTGGACAGGCATGATCATCAACGCCACGGATTATAACAAGAAGAAGAGTTTAAATTTCAGGAAAACAGTAATGCATACTTAATCAATAATAGTAATCTTAGATGATTACTCAGACAAACAGAAGTGTAGAATGTTAGATCAACTATAAGACGACATCATTGTTGCTGCAAACATTTAGTTGGATGCTCCGTGGGGAGACACGCCCATGTCTGGCCGCTTCTGTCAGCACGAAGCTGGCCGCGGCAGGATCAACAACACAAATCTTCCTTGTGGCGGATTAGCGTCCTGGAGAATAACCGTAGAGAACAGGATAGACAACCCAAGTTGGCATTAGTGAACCGGGGACAGTTGATACTGGCCTGAATTTTTCATGCACAACACGACAACCTCATGTCGTCAGAATGACATTTGCAAATGCGCCATTTTATTTATGCTTCCAAACAAGCTATCACGAGACAGCTTATGTTGTCCAATTTTTATTTGCTTTCTCAAAAGAATATGTTTCTCGTTGACGAACATATTAGGACATTTATAACAGAACGTTCCAATTTAAAATTCTAAATAATGCGCGTGTTAATTCCGTGATTTCAAGTGCGTTGACCTGGGCGTGGAGATTCTTTGTCTCTTCACCCCCCCCCCTTTCCCCCCCCCTTCCCGCCCTCCCTTTCCTATAAAGTTGGTTCCTGTAGGACATGAATGCGGTCACGTGACAAGATGTGTACCGACATCTGAAAGATATCCTACCAGGCAGACACAAGGATCACACATCTATGATGTTCATATATACCAGACTCTTATAGTGAAGGCAAACACTACCAAGTGCACCTGCACTGCACTCATCCTACACAATAATGTTCGGTTAGTTAGTTAGTCGAGCTGGTCTCCCTGGCGAAGAGGTTAACGACTTTCTCCGTAATCCCGTTTATCCACGTGCGGAACACAGCTTTTTTTAAGGTCAAATATGGTGATGCATGCCTGTCAGTCCAGCAAGTGTATGAGTGGATTAGGAAGTTTCAAAACGGCATGACTTCTGTGACAGACTTTACGACCGGGTCAGGCACACCGAGTGTTGGCCCCAGAGTTGATTTTTCTACAGAAATGCAAGCACATTATCAGCGCTGGGGGACTTGCATTGAACGCAGTCCCTACGATGGTGACTACATCGAATAAAATCAAACATTTGTTCGTTACTTTTTTTACAGAATATATTAACCCAGAACAATTAAGGCAGTGGTTCTCAACCGGTGGGGAATTCCCCCCCCCCAGGGGGGAATTTCAGGGTTTTCAGGGGGGGGGGGGGGGTGGGGGGGGGGGAATGAAGACCATTTCAAGATCGTGTTAATACAAGAACCGATTACTTGACATAGTTTTTCCCTTCATACTTTACAGTTATGTATGTCTCGTCCATCTAAACCTCATTTTATAAAGTAAGTAGACTCACAAATCATGTTTTATGTGGATGTCTAGACTTGTTTTAGTATATGATATTACATTTACCTTCCATTTTTACGTATACTGTGTAGGGCTGGGGGGATTTTTCGATAGGAAATATGAAAGGGGGGGAATGACGTTCTGAAAATACGGTGAAGGGGGGAACGGGCCAAATTTTTGATAGGAAGGGGGGGAATGGCGTTCTGAAAATATGGTGAAGGGGGGAATGGGCCAAAAAAGGTTGAGAACCACTGAATTAAGGGTTTAATTGTAAGCACCCTCGTACAACAGACTACAACTGTGTAGAGTACAGAGACTGAACAGGATATATATTTTTATGCGCTGACCAACTGTAACCCATAACATGCAGCTTCTTCCTGGAGTGAATGCAATGGCATTCAGGGAATATTAATACAGTTCAGGACTGTCCTGTGGTAATATCAGAAAATGACAGCGAATATCATATTTTTGAGGATTTCTCATTGCAGCAAACTCTTTCTTCGTGATTATATTTGTCAAGAAAATGTGGAGAATTCTAAAACAAAATGTAACGAGTGGCTATTTTACACTCTTCTTAACGTGTGGTTTTCTTTAAACAGAGGTTCTTAAATTAGGAGTGTCTTTAAAGGAGGTTACCTTAAAGTAGAAGTTTCTTCTTCTTATACTTCGTTATCGTTTGTCCGATTATTTTTTTTTTTATTTTGGACGTAATTGCATTGTGTCAGTTTACAACAGAGCTGCGATATTTGCACCTTTCGGCCGGCACATCCGAATTCTGCGGGCGTGTGTTGACCGAGTTAGCCTTCCCGGAGCAGTTTCTTAAAGTAGAGGTATCTTAAAGTAGAGGTTTATTCTTATTATCCTTCTTCATCGTTCGTCCGTTTTTTTTTCTTTTTAAGGTAATTGCGATGTGTCAGTTTACAGCAGAGCTGCGATACTTGCACCTTTCGGCCGACAGATCCGACTTCTACGGGTGTGTGTTGACCGGGTTAACCTTCCAGAAGACGTTTCATAAAGTAGAGTTTTCTTAAAGTAGAGGTATTTTAAAGAAGACATTTCTTAAGTAGATGTTTCATAAAGCAGTTTCTTAAAGTCGAGGCTTCTTAAATAGTGGATGTTTGAATTAGGGTTTTCTTTAACTACAAGTTTCTTGATGTATAGGTTCCTTAGTGTAGAGGTTTCTTAATGTAGGGTATTGTAGGGTTTTCTTAACTGACGGACTTCTTAACATTAGAATTTCTTAAAGTACGGATTTTTTAAAAAGTACGGATTTCTTGAAGTACAAATTTCTTAAAATACGGATTTCTTAAAGTAAAAGTTTCTTAAAGTAAAAATTTCTTAAAGTAAAAATTTCTTAACGTACGCATTTCTTTAAGTACGGATTTCTTCAAGTACAGCTTTTTTAAAAGGGTTTTCATGACCCATGGAACGCTTCTTCTTTAAAGATAGAGGATTCTTCACAATGATGATTTAAATTGTCTGGACAATGACGGCTGAGAAGATATGGCTATAGAGAAGAAATTTATGGACAAATAGCAAGTACGCGAGAAATTATATAAAGGCTGTGGCGATGTTGTTTTATATAAGAATGATGACAATACCATGTATGGATAGACAGAGTAATGAAGACACACTGAAAGAAGTTAGCTCACAAAGAAACATGGCTACTCGCATTAGAAGACGATAGTCTACCTTCTTTGGGCATGGTATGAGAAAGTTAAAGTTGAAGTATATCGTCACAACAGAAAATATGGAGGAGAGGCTGGAGCAGAACAAGAGAGAAGATACTTCAAAGATTGATAGCATGGCATGGAGGAACATCAGTACCAGAAATGATTAGCAGTACACGAGACAGAAGTTTGTGTACGGACAGAATCACCAACGCCACACAGCACAAACTATCAAATGATGGTATAAAACTACACAATACAGACAAAATACAAGAATGTTAGAATATTAATCTTTCATATAGTCACACAAAGATATCAATTAAAAACAATTTCGCAACCACTAATGAAGACTGTCGACACTTTTGAACTTAAATGTTACCTACAATCCTTTTTACATTTAAGAGACAAGAGACTCTAACTGCATTGCACCGGGTTTTATCTAATATGGCTCGGTTTCAGTCCGCAGGCGGCCGGTTCAAAGAGCCGAACACAGCACGAACTCCGTAGGTCCAGCGACGACTCCCAGGAGTCTGTCAGAAAACTACACTCGTGAACTTGACAATGAGGCTTGGAATCGGACCCACAACCTTCGGAGCGCAAAGCAGACGATGTATCCGCTTCGCCACGAAGATCCGATAAAAAATAAATACAGACAATGTTTGAATCTAGTGGATTATTATGATTCTACTGAGATTCTACCAGATCTGAATAAGCAAGAAAACTGATTGATAAACAACCTCAAGCCTCGGACTTTAGTGACCAAGCCAGTTGTTGTAAAGCTTACAGCCTACTGATGTGAGATTCATTCTTCAGCACAAGAGATAACAGGTTGTGGACAAACATGATCACCAACGCCACACGTCATGGACTATACGAAGACGAATGACCTTACACGACAGTTAATTTAATGTTGAATGCAAACGCCGCATACATATTAACTAGGCTGCACAGGCATCAAGACGTGTGTGAAATGGAGGTGCTAGGGACGGAGGGCTTTAATGACATGAGGGTAGACCCCCCCCCCCCTTTTTTTTACCCCCACCCCCACCCCCTTTTTTCCCTCTGTTTTTTCCCCCTCAACTCTGGAATTATTTAAAATATTGTTCTCGTGAAAATAATACCGGATCACAAACATGAATCCACGACATTCTGAGAGCGGATAGGCGTGTACAATACATAATTACGGAGTACCCCAGACGTATGCAATATGTTTTTTGGTTTCGCGTATCCTTTACAGGACATTGCAGTCAACACTAGCATGTTTCAGCCGCTGATGATGTCTTGGCTAGTTTTACGTTCAGAAGTTTGCCATTGCTTTCTGAACGACCGGCTCACAAACCCCCGTAAGTAACCAAACCCGAATCTCGCACAGCTGTGTTTCGTACTAGAGTATACGGGATTACGAACAACGTTCATATCCACTTCGCCAAGGAGACCGGTTATGCAATACGTACATAACAAGTCAATTAAGGCCCCCCTTTTCACGCGATTAGGCAGACTGGGTACATGATGCTAGTAGGTTACCAACTAACAGTATACCACAACAAGTAATGATCTACAGATCAGATGGAACTAGAGGAAGTGGCCGACCACTTAAACGAAGGACGGAGGGAATAGCAGAGTCAAAACAAATATACATAAATATATACATTACTTAGCTGTTGTGAAACGCTGCCTCGTTATAGTTTCAACGTGTTTGTTCAACGCCCCTTGCATGTCGTTGGATGTTGCACTGGCATTGCGTGCTAACCAGAACATGGTACCGGGGGCGGCAGGCGGGAAAGTGATCAACCACGTAAATCAACAGATGTTAGCTAGTTAGCTACATATTCTTTACACGACGTCGCAGTCAACCCCAGTATTTTAATGGCGTTTGTGATCTCTTGGCAAGTTTAAGTTCAGTAGTTTGTAATTGCTTTCTGAACGAATGACACCCATACCATTTCGTAAAACACCAACGCAAGACGGTCTGGTCTCCTGCCAAACTCCCCCCCCCCAACACCCCACACATGACCGTGGTAAAATGACGGGACAGGGGAGATCGGCCAGGTCGAGAGGTGAGACAACAGCTATACACGTGAAATAAATGTATAAACACGTAGTTACAGTCGAGCAGTTTGAACAATGAAAAGCAATGAGGAACGATTTAGACCATATTAAATGTTGACAGCTTTAACGGAGGATGAGTGTGACTGAAATGTAAATGACTGAAACAACATGGAACAATAAAGAATTATACCAGATGAAGTTAGGGGAAGCTGGAAAGAAAGGGGGGTGGGGGGTATGGAACTTGGGACTTGGGAGAAAATAGTCAAATACGAGGCTAAAACATCTGTAATGTTTATACACAACGGACCAAGTCTCCAGAAAATTCAGGCACATCTGTAATGTTCACACACAAAAGACAAAGATTTTAGAGAATGCAGACACATCTATAATGTTCACACACAACGGACCCAGTTTCCAAAGAATGCAGACATATATATTGTTCACACACAATAGCTCAAGTTTTCATAGAATGCAGACACATCTGTAATATTCACACACAACGCTGGCTTCTGAGGATGGGGACGGAGCGCTTATGGGAATGCCCCGAATGCTGTGATGTCGGTTCCTAAATCAATCAATTAATCAATCAATCACACACAACGGACCAAGTCTCTAGAGAATGTTGACACATATGTAATGTACACACACAACAGTCCAAATGTCTAGAGAATACAGCCACATCTGTAATGTTAACACACAATGGACCAAGTGTCTAGAGAATGTAGACACATCTGTAATGTACACACACACAATAGTCCAAGTTTCCAGAGAATGCAGACACATCTGTAAATGTGAACACACAATAGTCCATGTGTCTAGAGAATGTAGGCACATCTGTAATGTACACACACAATAGTCAAAGTTTCCAGAGAATGTAGACACATCTATAATGTTCACACACAATAGTCCAAATGTCTATAGAACGCACAAACGAACACAGTGGTTCTCAACCGGTGGGGAATCCCACCACCCCCAGGGGTGAATTTTAGGGGGGGGGGGGGGTTTGGGGGGGGGGGGGTATATCAAGACCGTGTTAATACAGAACCGATTACTTGATATTGCTTTTACCTCCATAATTTACAGGTTCTGTACTTCTCGGCCCTCCTGAGATTCGTTTAATAATGCAAGTAGACCTGCAAATCAATGTTTTATGTAGACGTCTAGACTTATTCTAGTATGTGTTATTAAAGTTAGTTTCCATTTTTACATATACTGTGGTGGGGATGGGGGGATTTATAGGCAGGAAATACGAAAGGGGGTAGGGGTGACATTCGGAACATGTGGTGAAATTGTGCATGGGCCAAAAAAGGTTGAGAACCTCTGCACTAACACTCTAGTGATCACGTGCTGTACAATAATTTCAAAGAGAGCACGGACACTGAAACGTACGAAGGAAAATATTTTAAATAGAAAAGGGGCGTGGCATTAACTACAAGAGGGTCTCAGATCGGCCAGCCGAAAGCGCCATACAGAGCACGAATTCTGAGGCTCAAGCGACGAAACCCGGGGATCTCGAAATAACTGCAGCTGTGAGCTGCAGGCGAAGTCCGAAAAGAACCCAGAACTTCAGCGGGATCTTGGCCACGGCGACCCCCAGATGTATGTCACATATACATAGAAAGGTAAAGCAAATGACACATTGTCGTATCATTGGGTGTTTTGGGTGTATACCTTTACATCTAAATACGTTTACTGGTACTCAGGTTAGGCTAGGTCGACTTCAGACTCAGGTCAGTGTATAAACTACCCGCTTGGGTGGGATTCCCAACATATCACCTTCGGGTCTACAGGCGAGTTCGCAAGCTACTGAGCTGCCTCGGCTCCCAGAACCTTGCAGACCTCTTCAGCCTCTTGTCTATCTTCTTCTTCCTCTGCTGCTGCTTCTCCTTCCACTATTGCTATTGCCCTAGGTTCTAATGTGGAGCACAGATTCTCTTATATAATTCAAGCCAAGCCGTCTCATGGGTGTCCCCTACTTCTTTTTTAATGTCTTCTCCTTATCGTTCATTACTACCTATTATTCTTCCACTTTTTCTTCTTGTTCCGAATATGTTTTTTTTTTTATTTATGTAATTACGCTGTGTCCGCTTACAGCAGAGCTGCCATATTTTCTTCTTTTGGCTGACATCTGACTTCTGTCTTCTGTGGACTTTGTTGACCGGGTTATCTTCCTGGTTTTGTGAAGGTCATTTTGCTGTCAATAGGTATTAACGTCACATTTGTTCCCCTTAACGCTGTTGACATCGTTGGGAACAGCCATCTGCATGTCGGTCAGCCCTCAAGGGGGCAGACCATGGACATTCACTGCCATCCAAGGAGGCTTTCAGAAGTGCAGAGCAGACACATGACAATCTGATACTGAGATCACCCAAGGAATCGTCTCGTCCTCACGGACATTAGAACCACTTTGTCAGTTTAGTAGGCCGCATTGCATGTTCGGCGGACATCGTTTACCCAAACTTGGGGGGGGGGGGGCGCGTGCTGATGTGTGTCAGATGTGAATCTGATCACTGTATCTCAAGGGGCCACCAACTCCGAGATGCGCTGCCATTTGGGTCGGTTTAGGCCAGTGATTGTCATGTATCAGAGGTGTACGACGTGGACGTTTGGCAGAAGTCTGGCCACGGGCTCCGTGAAACCAGCACAGAGCTGGTTGGTGCCCGAGGTGTGGTACAGGGTATCCATTGATACGCATAACAACTGCCTTAAGTTTCCCCCATTCCTGTTATCGAAGTCCCCACACCACGTCTCTAGCTCTCTTCTCCAAGTCTTACATCTCCCTGTATTTAGTTAGCCCTGTGAGTTCCAGTGAAACAATATTTCGTTGCCCCATGGGTATCCAGTGAGAAGACTTTCTGGTTATACTGTTCTCATGTTTTGTCAATGTGTGTCATGTCCTGCGCTAGGGTCTTTCACTCACATTTTAATTCCAAAGCTCCACATTAGTTATTCTATGATTCCAATCAAAGGCTTGCGAACGCAGTTCGTGAGCCGCTTACCAGGCGTTTGAAACGCAGCCGTGATAGATTTGTGCAGCAGACCGTGTCGCGTTGTGTTATAACGTGTTTGTATGGGAACCGGTTGTTCAGAAAGCAATGGCAAACTACTGAACGTAAAATTTGCCTAGTACATCAACAGCAGCTGAAAAAATATTTGTGTTGACTGCAACGTCTTGCAAGGGATATGCAACAATAACAAAATTGTGTGCAGAAATGAGTCATTTATGCGTGTGGATGTGTCTAGTTTTATTCCAAAGCTCTGTGTTAGTTATTCTATAATACCAGTGTTGCCCTATTGTGTGCAGAAATGATTCATTGGATGTTTGTAGCTTATTTGTATTTATTTCAGTCATTCTGAATATTTATATTCCATGTAGCAGAGTTTCGCTAGCAGGCCCGCCCAGCCACATATACAGAGGTTACACATCAGTGCGACAGACGATGATTACAGCCAGTAAGACTACAAAGCTGTATTGAAGGGACTCAGTGTTGGGGAAACCCACAAACAATGACTTCAATGGCAGAAATAATTATATGAAATGACAACTTAACAACAACGCCATGGAAAACAGTGAGCGATCAACTGTGCTCACGGGATTGTGACCATCGCTGGCAAGCAGAGATCAGACACACGTTGAGTAAGTAACCACAGGCTAGACGATGCCTCACATTACAATAAACGCACACACGGATGACTTGTCATGTTCGTAGAGAAATACAAGGCTACAAACTTAAGAGCACCCGAGAAACACACAGCGTGAACATGAAAGTCAATCGAGGATCCTCGTGTTTGTGTGTCTGCGTGCATTCGTGCGAATGTTTGTGTGTCTGCGTGCATTCGTGCGAATGTTTGTGTGTCTGCGTGCATTCGTGCGAATGTTTGTGTGATTGCGTGCATTTGTGCGAATGCCTGTGTTTCTGCGTGCATTTGTGCGAATGCTTGCATATTTTATCCTTTACTTTTCGAGGGATACATAGACAAAATTGATCACCCAAACAATAAAATATAAATTCCTATGAAACTATGCAAAATATTTACTGCATTAGCTATGATAACACACCTTAGCTTTAAATAGAATTATTAAAGAGAATGTTTCACCCCGTCAGATTCCGTGTAATGAAATGAGTAATAATACTACTTTATGAACATGGGATTTAAGAAAAACCCTCACAGCGCTCAGGGCATTCCAAAAAGGACTCCGTCCCCCAGCTTCAACAGCCAGCGATGAGTTCCAATACCAATAGTACCAGCTGTTTTATTACGGAGTAAAGGATTATAGAGCGTCGGCCATATCCTCTAGTCCACTCACTGTGATAATTGTGTACATGTTGATAGATCCTGTTTTTTTACAAACCAATCTGCACACGGTGGCTGTTGTGGTTGGGGTCCACATAGCCGCCTTTATTTCCCAATAATTTTTGGTACTCATTTTATGCTATTTCGATCTGGGAACAACGGTTTAAACACACCCCAGACATGGATTCAAACTCTTGAAAACAATGCCGACAGTCGAGTATTTAGCCATTACGCGGCCGCGACTCAATAAGTGATGTCTGTATACAGTAAATATACCCCGACGTAACAATCCTACTAACCGTCTGCTGATCAACAGGTTTCTTAGAATCACACAGCAGAGGTTCTGGCCGTCATAACTCCGAGGAGAGGCCCATAGAATCACACAGCAGAGGTTCTGGCCGTCATGACTCCGAGGAGAGGCCCATAGAATCACACAGCAGAGGTTCTGGCCGTCATGACTCCGAGGAGAGGCCCATAGAATCACACAGCAGAGGTTCTGGCCGTCATAACTCCGAGGAGAGGCCCATAGAATCACACAGCAGAGGTTCTGGCCGTCATAACTCCGAGGAGAGGCCCATAGAATCACACAGCAGAGGTTCTGGCCGTCATGACTCCGAGGAGAGGCCCATAGAATCACACAGCAGAGGTTCTGGCCGTCATAACTCCGAGGAGAGGCCCATAGAATCACACAGCAGAGGTTCTGGCCGTCATGACTCCGAGGAGAGGCCCATAGAATCACACAGCAGAGGTTCTGGCCGTCATGACTCCGAGGAGAGGCCCATAGAATCACACAGTAGAGGTTCTGGCCGTCATGACTCCGAGGAGAGGCCCAACGAACACATCATCAGACTTCTAGAAAGTTTGTTGCATATCCTTTACAGGACGACCAGTCAACTCCAGCAACTTTTAGATGTTTGTGATTTCTTGATAAGTTTGTGTTCAGTAGTTTGCCATTGTTTTCTGAACGAGTGACACTCAAACCTGTATGAAATCCAGCGCAACTCGGCCTGCTTCATATCTCCCTCAGCTGTCTCACAAACACGGTATTTCGGAATTGCGAATTGCGTCCGTAACTCCTTCGCCACAGCGCCGGCTGCTCGTCAGTTTGCTACATTAGTTGTGACTCTTCGCTGGCTGTTGCAGATCGGGACGTAGCACATATGGTAATGTCCCGATAGCTGTGATGTCGGTTCTTGACTCAACTCAACTCTTCTAGAAAGAAATCACTTACGTACATTCATTATTCCCTGGAACACATCTCAACACGTTTACCTGATATTATTTTATGCTATGCTATTTTGGCACAGTAGCAGTCTGTTAATGTGTCCGTCTGTCTTTCTTCTGAGTCCTGAGTGTCTGTAACAGCATCTGCTCACTCCGTGCAACACCATTCCCTCCAAGCAGTGGCGATTTATCTGTTTTTTCCGTGAACAATGAGCAGACAATATTGGATGGGGGAGGGGGCACACCCTAACGCAGTGTAAATGTGGTTTCTGGGGAAAATAAAAATAATATCACGAACAGTCAGAAAAAATAATGAGCATGTCCTACACGAAGCAGATCAGAACTGTAAACTGATTCAAGAAATTAAACGCAAACAGCCACACAATTTTTGATACGTTATGAGAAGGAATAAACTGAAGAGCTTGGTTACAACTGGCAAGATTGAGGGGAAAAGAACTAGGGAAAGGCAGAGAAGTAAATACCTGGATATCTTAGCCACGTGGCATGGTCGAGACAAATACACAGAGTTGATCCACGACTCTGTGATCGTGTAAGATGGAGGGAAAAAAGAACCGTACACTTTTATCTGCATGGCAAATAATGATGATGACGTTATCCGGCCGCTTGTTCTGTCTAATTCTAACAACACGAATCTATCTAATGATAGCAGCACGTTTACTGTCCTGCACGAGAGTTGGGTATGCCTGTCTACCTGGGAGAGAGTCCGTGTATACGAAAAGCTTAAGAATCCTTGCTAGTCTCTTGACATGTCCTTCGCGTGAGCGAATTCTACCTGAGCAATCGTTGGCAGCGTGGGACACGCACACTAGCGTGAGTTGATGGTGTGAACTACAAGATGATTGACAGGAGAGGACGTGTTTCTGGGAGTGGACCTTGTCGTCTTCATGGTTCTTAATTGAGAGAGATAGAGAGGGGGTGGAGGGAAGAGATAGAGAGAGAGGGAGGGGGAGAGATAGAGAGAAAGGGAGGGAGGGAGAGGGAGGGAGGGAGAGGGAGAGAGAGGAAGGGAGGGATAGAGGGAGGGACAGGAGAGGGAGGGAGAGGGAGGGTGAGAAAAGGAGAGGGAGGGAGGATGTTAGTGAGTGTTTTGGGTGGGTGCGTGTGTGTGTGCGTGTGTGTGTGTGTCTGTGTCTGTGTGTGTCTGTGTAGTCTCCATGGCGAAGTAGTTAAACCGTCTGCCTCGAGCTCCGAAAGTTGTGGGTTCCATTCCTGGCTACGCCGTTCGGAACACGAGTGCAATTTTCTCGGAGACTCCTGAGGATCGTCGCTAGAGCTACGGAGTTCGTGCTTGTTGCGACGCTTTCAGCAGTCCGCCCTGTGAAAATATACCGAGCCATATGAGGTAAAACCCGGTGCACTGAAATAACTTGCCTTGTAAACCCTTTGTTTAAAACGAAAATGATGTAAATATGTTGAACGTTGACTCTACAGGTCGCCGACAGTGGTCAGATATGGTTGTATAAGCCCAACACTGAAACACGGTGCAGGATGGTAGCCGATGTACAACCCATCCAACTTAAGCCTTAGAAATATGGATACAAGAAAGAAAATGTAGGATTTCATGGAAATGTCGATATATAACTCTGTTATTTGGTAAAGTAATGAGAAGAGAATAATTAACTAACATTGTTAAGTTAGTGAACTGAAAGGCCTTTTCAGTTCACGAGTGCATTTTTCAGGAGACTCCTCGGAGTTGTCGCTGTAGCTATGGAGTTTGTGCTTTGTGCAGCGCTTTCGGTGGGTCGTCCTGCAGAAAGAGACCGAGCCATATGGGATAAAACCCCGGTCATTGTAGTCTTTCTGGTGACTGCCATTTTCTTCGACGATGAACTGTATTTTTCGTGGAGGACTTTTGTGTTGGCATTCTGGCGGCGGCATTATGCACAGTGTACCTGTGTGGGCTGTTGGCTTGCCGACATTCCTGTCAATTCCATTGTTCACATAGGGCAGTGAGGAGCATTTTGTGATATTCACTGGCACAGGAACGGAGCAATATGGGGACAACCCATTGCCATGAAGTTGGAACCGCGACTAACTAACTAACTAACTGTTAAGTTAGTTTACAGATCATCCTCATTGCACATCGAACCATTCAGTCCATAAGTGCTCGGATCACCTCCTCAGTAAATCCCGCAGCGTGTAGCGGCTAACCACACCAGTTCTTTGTTGGTTTATTAATTTTCTTTGGCTTCCTCCCGTGTGTTGCCGGGGCCCATAAGGGAAGCAAAGAATAGCAACACTGTAGCCTACCACGCATGTCGTAAGAGGCGACTAAGGAGGCTTGATAGTTCCGTCGCCCTGCTACTGAGTGAGTGCGTGGCGCGACACTGTGAGCTGTGAGTTTCGTGTGAAATTCTTTTGAATCTGCCCGAGGTGTTTTGGAACGTGACTGCATGTTCGGAGCGATGGCAGATGGCTATGTCCCAGAGTTGACCGGTTTTTGCCTTATGCAGAAATGCGTGGCTGCTGGGCTTCTGGTTGACTGCCACTACCATCGACAATGAACTGTATTTCGTGGACTGTGTGGGTGAACATCTAGGAAACATACAGATAGGAAAATGACTGCTGATTCCATCAGAGATGAACTCTGGGTTTCGTGGGGGACTATTGTGTTGACATTCTGGCGGCGGAATTATGCACAGTGTATATGTGCGGACTGTTGTTTGTCGAGACTCCTGTCTTTTCCACTTTTCACCTTGGGCAGTGGGGAGCGTTTTGTGTGATATTCACTGGCACAGGAACGGAGCATAATGAGGACAACCCGTTGCTGTGAAGTTGGAACTGCGACTAACTAACTAACTAACTATCTTTTCTTTGGCTTCACGCATAATGCTCTTGTCTGGCCACGCTACTTTTAATTTGCCGTTCTCGCAGTGTGACCATGGATGCAGATTCACAGTCATCAATTGGTTCACGCAAACGTCGTGCCTCTTGCAGAGCATTCAGTATATCAGCCCGGTCCATGGCTCATCGACTAGAAAAAATTAAGGGTAACTAAGGCATAGGCAGGCGAAGATAAATAATGCTGGATTGTCTAATACGATGGCATGCGTACATAAGAATGATATAATTTATTCAGATCAAGAAGCATCTAGATGTGTGGAGGGACAAGATCACTGGGGCCACAAAGCAAGGCACGTGATAGTGATGATGAGAAGTTTTAGAGAGGCCGTGAATGAAAGGAGAGTCCATGGCAGACATTATCAAAGAGAAAAGTCAAATATGTGGCCACATTAAAAGACATGACGCTATTAAACAAACCACACTGACGACCCACTGTACGGCAGACGAAATGTGCCGTAAATGTGCAACCAACGTTTGAGACATATAGTGGCACCTTGCAGTCTTGACAGACCAAAGTATGTGAGTTGGAATGTGGCCAAATCTCCATCACAATGCCTGGGCAGAGCTTCAGAGAAACATGTGGTGCCCAAACGACATGATCCCTCTCTCGGCCTTGCCTTGTTTATTCCAGAGGAATGGGTAACCAATACGTCTGGAACAAGGTAGGCTGCAGACGCTGGCGGCTCAGCGTCAAACCTCCGAGACCTCGCCTCCACGAGCAGGTGGCGAGTGGTGGCCAGACCCTGGAACCCAAGGACCTGATTTAGAGGCGTTCAGCCAAGTCCCATAGGGTGAGGGCCTCGTACACACCTAAACCGTAGGGCGCGTACATCTGTCAACCACAAGTGTCCGGACCTGTGTAAAGCGTGCACTATCGTCAGACTCCCCGCCTGACTTGCGGAACTGTTAGAGATAATTGCAGTAGTCCTTGCCTGAGGAGACGGCACCTGATTGATACACGTCTATTAATATCATCACAGAGAGATTTCGTTTATAGTTTAGTTTAGTCGCCGGATCACCATCACGGCACACGACTGTAACCCATAAGAGCTCCGTTCTACTCCTAACCCAAGCCTGAGTCCGGAGAATCTCATCTCAGTGCACGAAACTTCGTAGCACCGGCGAGGATCCTGAAACACTTTGGGTAGATATTCAACTCGAAATTTTGCCCGGGCAGCGCCATTAGGCTACACTTTTTCGATTTCCAACTGCAAAGGGATATTTAATGTGCCCAACAATATTCACGGGCGTCCGATCTCACTACCTAGAGACCAGGGAAAATTGTGTTACTTGAAGTCCACGTGAAAAGATCCCTGCCCTCACCGGAGCTTGAACCTGGGACCTCCAGGGGGGACAACCCATACCTCGAACGCCATACCTCGAGACCGCTCAGCCCCCTAATCACAGTTAGAGAAAGCAGCGTGAAGTCAGCGTCTAGCTCGCTCTCGTATCACCCTGGCCGGTGTGTGTTCGGTTCTTCATTGTGACCGCATTTAAAAAACGACCTGGCTCCCACATGGACCCAGCCTGGCATGGGTGCCAGAAAATATCCTCCGAAGCAAACGGCACCGGGGTGATCCTGACCACATCAGCCATGCAGTAACGGTTGGTCTATAGAAATATGGGCCTAACATCGTATGCGTATGCTTGATGATAAACATTATCTCTTTACTTGAGGATAAACATTATCTTTTTAATTCTGAATAAAAATTACCGCTTTACTTCTGAATAAACATTATCTCTTTACTTGTGGATAAACATTATCTCTTTACTTGTGGATAAAAATTATCTCTTTGCTTGCTGATGAACATCACCTCTTTCCTTGTGGATAAATATTATCTCTTTGCTTACTGATAACATCACCTCTTTACTTGTTGATAAACATGAACTCTATACTTGTTGATAAGCATTACCCCTTTACTTGTTAATAAACATCACATCTTTACTTGCTGATAAACATTACCTCTTTACTCTTTACTTGTTGATAAACTCACCTCTTAACTTGTGGATAAAAATCACTTCTTAACTTGGTGATACACATCATCCCTTTACATGTTGATAAACATCACCCCTTTACTTGTTGATAAACATAATCTCTTTGCTTGTTGATAACCATCACATTATCTCAACCAGAATGTAAATCATAAACAGTTGCCCGATCGGACTCGTACTGTATGGCGCTATTGTACTCAGCTGCAGAATGTTGACTTATGGGGCTATAGTAGCCTGCTACAGAATGTTGACTTATGGGGCTATAGTAGCCTGCTACAGAATGTTGACAGTATGGCGCCATAGTACTAAAACGCAGAATTTCGACTGTGTAGTGCCATAGTACTCAACCACAGAATGCCGACTATATGGCGCCACATTACTCAACTGCAGAATGTTGCCTTATGGCGACATGTTACTCAACTGCAGAATGTGGACTGTATGGTACCATAGTACTCAATCACAGAATGTCGACTGTATGGCGCTACTGTACTCAACCACAGAATATCGACTGCCTATCTTCAAGTATGTACACCTCCTCTCCCATCCATCCCGATCCCCCTTCCAGAGCAAGCCATCTCGCCAGCAAGCGTCCATCTTTCACTCACGGACCACCTCGATTACCTCATTCCGGCTCTCCGAGCACCATTTCCTGTTATTTTCCTTGACAACCGGAAGTCTGCGACGCCCACTGAGTCTTAAGCTGGCCAGGTACCGAGAGATGGAATGTTCTGGACTGCTCTCCGAGCGTGAACAATTCTCCCTGAAGCTTTCCCTCCGACAGTAGCTGAGGCAGCCCAAACTGAGCAGTTGGTTCGCTTTCGCTGAGCACGGTAAACTGTTTCCTTGTTTTTATTTCTGTCTTTTCGCTACAGGTTCTAATGGCAGGTCTTAATGTGGCTATCAATAGCGTCCCGTCTCTTCCCCCCCCCCCCCATCCCCCTCTCGTCTCTCTCTCCCTCTCTCATATCTCTCTTTCCCCGTCTCTCTGTTTTTCCCGTCTATCTCTCTATCCCGTTTCTCTCTCTCCTCCGTCACTCTCTAACGCTCTCTCTGCCCGTCCCATTCTCGCCCCTCTCAACCTGCACTCTCTCCCCGTCTCTTTTCCACTCTATCTCCTCTCTCTCTCTCCTCTCTCTTCTCTCTCTCTCTCTCTCTCTCTCTCTCTCTCTCTCTCTCTCTCTCTCTCTCTCTCCCTCTTTACATATTTCAATGCTTCCTTAAACGGTAATTATATTAATACATTCCATTTTCTCTTTCAACCTACCTCTCTACGTTATCTAGCTCCGTGCTTTCATTCCACATCTGCCTATTTAATTCCACTGATGATGATGATGATGATGATGATGATGATGATGATGATGATGATGATGATGATGATGATGATGCTGATGATGATAGCAGTGATAATAAAGATGATGAAGATGATGATAATGAAGGTGATGATGAATGTGACGTTAAAGATGATGACCAAAGCCATGACGAGGTCAAAGACTGATCGGTTGGCAAAACTGTTTATCGTGAAAATAATTTCAACACAGGAACTGCGAAATTCACAATGTGAAATTCACGACGATATTGTTAGGTGGAAAAATTATATAACGTCTGATAATGTCCGGATTCCGCGCCTCTTCCTTCCTGTCTCGACGAACATCCGGACAATAGTCAAACTTGTGAACCACTACTTCCTTGATCAGGACTGCTGTTATGGTTTCAGAAGCCACTTAAGGTGTGCGTAGTTTGTTGTTCCAGACACATCACTGACACATTATATTGCTAAATTGGCTTCTTTATTATTTCTTTGTAATATCATGGCGTTGGGAGACTGGTGAGGCAGGGAATAATCGTTGGTTCAAGTCTACATTCAGTACTTCGAGGTAAGTCCAGAAGGAAATTTCATCGGACTGCAACTGGTACCTTTAGTGTGAGACTCTTCGCTGGTTGTTGAAGATGAGGACGGAGGGCGTATGGGAATGTCACGAGTGCTGTGATGTCGGTTCTTGGCTCAACTCAGCTAAACCCAGTTTGCCAATATGGTCTCATCCAAATATCATTTCATCCAAATATCATTTCATCCAAATATCGTTTCACCCAAATATCGTTTCACCCAAATATCGTTTCACACAGATATTGTTTCACCCACATATCAATTCACCCAAATATCATGTCACCCAAATATCATGACACCCAAATATAATTTCACCCAAATATCGTATCACCCAAATATCTTTTCACCCAAATATCGTTTCACTCAGATATTGTTCCACCAAATGAAGCAGCGGGAAAACAAAAGATGAACTTTCGAACAGTGATATGATGCACAGCACAACTCTGACTGATTTCAGACCACATAAGAAAAAAGAGTAAAAATAGAAAAAACCTCTCACCACCCCCAAACTCACAAAAAGAAGGATAGTAAATAGGAAAAAGATTCAGAATTCTGAAGCCAGGGGACTGCACTACTATTTATTTATAATCCCAGACTAGACATATCCCACTCATACCCAACGCTAGGCATATCTCACACATACCCCACACTAGACATATCCAACCATACCCCACACTAGACATATCCAACCATACCCAAAACATACCCCACACTAGACACGTCCCACACATACCCCACACTAAACATATGCCACACTAAATATATCTCAAACATACCCAACACTAGACAGATTCCAAGAATACACCACACTAGACATATCCCAATTTTTTTTTTTTTTTTTTTGTGCATGTACTTAGCAGGACTTTGCGATCAAGCCCGTGTTTATTTTGTAGGCAATTTTACTTTAAGTATTTTGCCATTGCTTTCTGAAAAGAGAGATCAACGTTTTCGTCCAGCCTAATGCCATTAGCGTACTGGAAGATAAAGAGCAAGCGCCCTTATCCTTCGACCATGTCGACTTCTTATCCAACATATATCCTGAGCAAAACAGACCCCTGTCTAGCAATATCCAACATAAATCCCGCGCCAAACAGACCCTTGTCTAGAAATATCCAACATACATCCCGCGCTAAAACAGACACCTATCTAGAAATATCCAGCTTTTATCCCGCGCTAAACAGACCCTTGTCTAGAAATATCTACAGCTGAACACATACATCAACATTTCATTGGCACCTTGGCACCTTGCAGTCTTGACTGACGATAGTTTGTGACATTGTGCTATTAAAAGGCATAATAACATACAACCCATGGCGGTAGCGAATGTGACTAATCAGACCAATTCGCTCTGTAAATGTTTGTCCACAATGGATACTTGTGAACACATGGTCATTTTCACCATCACGCATCATCTTACGTCTCACGTGCTCAGTGTGTGACCTATCTGCAATGATTTTCTCCTTTGTATTTATTCCATTTCTAATATTTACCAATAAAAAGATGTCAATTGAAACGAAAAAAAGAGTGTTGAGGGGATACATAGAGCCTGTTCTTTTGTATGGATGTGAAACTTGGACAATGAGCAGTCAAGCTGAAAAGCATCTGATGGCTGCAGAAATGTGGTTTCTTAGGAAAATGCAAAGAATACCATGGACAGACAGAAAAACCAATGACCAAGTACTACAGGAGACAAATGAACATTGTAAACTGATTAGAGAAATTAGACGTAGACAGCCAAAATTTTTTGGACATGTTATGAGAAGAAATGGATTGGAGAACTTAGTGACAACTGGCAAGATCGAAGGGAACAGACCAAGAGGAAGACCGAGAGGAAAATACTTGGATGGCTTGGCCACATGGCATGGACGAGACAGGAACACTGAGCTGATCCACGACACTGGTGATCGAGTGAAATGGCGAGTCATGACCGCCCACGCTTTCCGGCATGGCACATGATTGATTGATTGAATATTTGCCCCCCATGCAACACCTTCGGCGGCTCTTTGCTCTCAATGTGCATTATCAATACCTGTGTGAATCATGACTCGCGTACACACATCTTTGTATCGTACTTTCAGCCACGCAGTGAAATATCCCTTATATAAATATGGCAACACACATAAAACACATACATCAACCATATAATTAGATATTCTTTACATAAATACACATACATCACACATAAGATACACCGCGCTATATAAATATGACAACACACATATATCACACATAAATGTCGCCTTATATGACATACATATGACAATACACATACATCACACATAATTACCGCTTTATATAAATATATGATGCAACTCTATAGAACTTGTGAACATGTTCGATACACTCTATAAAGCATGTGTGATGGAAGTTCTTCAGATCCTGGGTGATAGCAGCTCTATGCAACTTATGTAATGGCAACTTTACGCAACATATTTATTTACAGTTGTATTTGTTATTTGTGACGCCATATTTATATAAGGTTGTATTCTATACATACATCACACACAAATACCGCCTTATATAAATACTGCAACACACACACAAACGAGTGTGGCAACACACACACATCACACAAACTACCTTATATAAATTTGACATCACACATACATCATACATAAATACCATTCTATATAAATATGACAACACACATACATCACACATACAACCTTATATAAATATGACGTCACATATACTTCTTACATAACAAATACCACCCTATATAAATACGTTGCATAAAGTTGCCATCACATAAGTTGTATAGAGCTGCTATCACACAGAGCCTGAAGAATTCCGTCACACATGCTTTATAAAGCTGCATCAAACAAGTCCACATGTTCTATAGTGTTGCCATCACACAGATGCTATATCATTGCCATCAGACACGCTGTAGACCAGTGCTTCTCAACATTTTTTGGCCCATGCACCCCTTCACCATATGTTCAGAACGTCATTTCGCCCTATCGTATTTCCTCCCTATAAATCCCCCCTCCCCGTCCCTACACAGTATACGTAAAAATGGAAGCTAAATTTAATAACACATACTAGAACAAGTCTAGATGTCTACATAACGCGTGATTTGCGAGTCTACTTACGTAATAAAATGAATTTCAGAAGAGCGAGAAGTACAGAACTGTAAAGTCGAGAGGGAAAAACAATATCTAGTAATCAGTTCTTGTATTAACGTAACCTTGAAATAATGTTAATTCCCTCCTGGAAACCCTTCCCACCGGTTTAGAACCACTGCTGTAGACTTTCCTTCAACCGAGTCTTGGAGTTGTCTGGCTGTCGGTGACAAATTAATTCTACATTCTGTCCGGGATTGTATGTCCTCGTACGTAGTGTCAAAATACGAGGGTAAGTTAATAAGTAAGTCACAAATGGCTGTAGAAAAATAACTAAATATAACAACTTGAAACCAGTTTATTTTTATACATACATTGTCCCTTTTTTTCTCAACACACTTTCCATCAATATTGATGCACTTATCCCATCGTTTTATCAGTCCTACCAAACCGACTGCATGGAAGCTGCGTGCTCTGTTTTCTAAACCACGTTTTCAATTCACATTCAACTTCGGCGCCATTCGCGAAATTTCTCCCGCCAAGGTGGGTTTCCTGTTTATGCTGACAAATGTTTGTCAAGTAAAGCGGTGCATAGCTGGATAGAAAACGTTACTAAGGTGAGTCAATAAGTAAGTCACACAGTTCTGTGGGATGGCAGGTCAATGAAAAAAGGCATGTATGTATACAAATAAACTGGTTTCAAGTTGTTATCATCTTTAGTCATTTTACTACAGCCATTTGTGACTTACTAATTCACTTACCATCGTATAAAGTAACCATTCTTCTTCTTCTTCTTCTTCTTCTTCTTCTTCATCTTCTTCTTCTGCTCTTTAAAACCCGTGTAGTGCTTAGTCTCTCAACTAGATCAGGCCAAGTCGCCCTATCTGTTGCTATGTCCTGCAGCTGCCTCCATGTCCCCAAAGTATTGTTCATCTCTGTCTAATTCTCTCACCGTCTATTCTAGGTCTCCCACTATTTCGCTTGCCTTGTGGTTAAAGTACACATTACAAGGATAAATTGCTGTATCACAAACACTTCACCCCGCTGATATTACCACAAGTTGTCACCTTTGTGATATTATCACTAGCTGATTCATCTATCACTTGTTTCCTCGTTGCCTGATTTCATAGCGGCATCCGATGGTCTGTGTAATTGGGCATGAGCGTAGAGTGGTTTCTCTGAGGTTTTCTGGTCCCTGGTTTGTCGCTTGAGCTGATATATGTGAGCTGGACGGCGAGGCAGCTCTGGAGAATGCCCACTTGAGCTGTACAATCATTCACGCTGTTTTTGTTGTCTCTTACACATGAGTAATCAGTGGCTTGCTTCTGCTTTCAGTCATGTTCGGTCTTGTTGATTTGTTAGCAGACATGGTTGTTTTAGAAAAAATGTCTTCAATAGTAGCAACACAATAATAGAAGAAGCCTCCAGACAAATAACAGAGAATAGATAACGGACGGTTAAGAGGGTGACAGAAGCTGATTGAGAAAGAGCGTGAAGGATGTGACATTATGCATGAAATAAACAGGTAAGTTAAGATTCTGCGGAGAAACAAGTACATGTGTTCTTGCGTGCTGTTACTTTGCCCGATCTTGACATGCTGTTATGTTTAATGTTATACTACCAGGGTCATTCAGAAAGTACTTCACCACATCGTTTTTCTCAGGAGCTGTTTATTCAAAAAGCATGATATATACACAGTCTACATAGATATGTCATGTAAACGTTGGCATTATTCAACATAATCCCCATCAATGTCTACGGCATTATGCCAGCGCAAAACAAGTGCATATCCCAGCCCGTACCAGATTGTGTCTCGATCATTTTGCCATTTCTTCACTGCATGAATCACTCCTTCTTCATCTTCAAACCTTGTCCCATGGTGTGCATTTTTAAGCGGACCATATAGATGAAAATCAGAGGGTGCCAAATTGGGGACTATAGGTTGAATATGATAGTACAGTCCAACCCAATTTTGTGATTGCTTCCTGTGTTGCCAAACGTGTGTGAGGGCGAGCATTGACATGAAGGAGAAGCAAGTCTGCTGGATTCTTGAGAGGCCAAATTCTGCGAAAATGTTGATTGAGTTTTTGCATTGTCTTAATGTAAGCTTGCGAATTGATTGTCTCTCCTCTTGGCACAACCTCCACAAGATTGGCATCTTCAATGGCCCGAACGACCGTGCTCTTGACATTACCAGCTGAAGGAGTTGTCTTGAATTTCTTTCTTCGTGGTGACTGCGAATGATGCCACTCCATTGACTGTCTTTTTGTCTCAGGTTACAAATGATGGCCCATGTTTCGTCAGCCTTGCATCATAGTCAAAAGTTCTCTCCGTCAGCATTGAGATGCTCCAACAATTCAGAAGAAATTGCTTTCCTTTGCAATCGGTGGTCATTTGTGAGACTTCGAGGAACCCATCTTGCACAAAACCTTAGAAAATCCAAGTGTTTTTATAACTGCATTTGCACTATCATTGCTGGCTGACAGCGTTAAGGCCAATTGTTGAGTAGTGATTCGCCTATCTGTCAGAATAATGCCTTCGGCGCATTTCACTCATGTCTGTCATATTATTTTATAAGTATAGTTTCTTGACAGGGAGAGTTTGTTGACAGAGGCAGTTTGTTGACGGGGGTAGTTTGTTTAAAGATGTAGTTTGTTGACATGGGTAGTTTGTTGACAGGGGCAGTTTGTTGACAGGGGTAGTTTGTTGACAGATGTAGTTTGTTGACAGGGGTAGTTTGTTGACAGGGGCAGATTGTTTACATGGGTAGTTTGTTGACAGATGTAGTTTGTTGACAGGGGTAGCTTGTTGACAGCTGTAGTTTGTTGAAAGTGGTATTTTGTTGGCAGTGGTAATTTGTTGACATGGGTAGTTTGTTGACAGATGTAGTTTGTTGACAGGAGTAGTTTGTTGACAGGGGCAGTTTGTTGACAGAAGCAGTTTGTTGACGGGAGAAGTTTATTGACAGGGGCAGTTTGTTGACAGGGGTAGTTTGTTGACAGGGTTTGTTTGTTGACAGAGGTAGTTTGTTGACAGGGGTAGTTTGCTGACACACGCAATTGTTGACAGATTTAGTTTTTTTTGACAGGAGCTTTTGTTGACAGAAACAGATTGTTGACAGAGACAGTTTGTTGACAGGAAGAGTTTGTTGACAGGCGTTTTGTTGACAGGGCAGTTTGTTGACAGAGGTATTTTGTTGACAGGGGCAGTTTGTTAACAAGCGTATTTTGTTGACAGGCGCAGTTTGCTGACGGGCAGTTCTTTTGACAGGCATATTTTATTGATAGCGCCAGTTTTTTTTTTTTTTTTTTTTTTTTTTTGACACAGGCAAATTGTTATTATCACTGGCAATTTGTTGACACTGACATTTTTAACAAGGGCAGTTTGTTAACAACGTCAATCTGTTGACAAAGTCAGTTTGATGACAGAGGCAATCTGTTGACAGAGGCAGTCTGTTGAGACGGTCAATTTGTTGACAGGGCAACGTGTGATCTCGGCTGGAAGATTCAATTCTGGTTTCTTCTTGTCAAGTGTTTTATTTGGGTTCAGGGAATTTAGTTTGTCTGGATGATTGAAGAATCGGTGTTCTGTTTGTTAGATAACTAACTGTTGGCCATTCTTGAGTGTAATTGCTTTTGGGGGATTTTGGCATGTCTGTAGGGTGATATTTGGTTAAACCAGGATGAACACTGGCACTCTTGTCATAGCTTATGGTTCTTTAATGTCTCGGAATACCACCATGCTCCAGGGATCCAGCGGAGGGTGACGTCGACGCTACAGAAGATGAATACCAACCCGATCAATTAGTCTACTAAAATTATGGACTTCAGGGGCATTCTGCTCTCCAGGGCTTGAAATGTCGATGTTGAGTCTGGGGATATAACGATGTCCTCGGGTGGGGTAGTGACACTGTAGAAGTCTAGAATTACTCGGTTGAAAGTTGTGACTAATGCTGTTACTGTTATTTCTGCGATATAGCTGTAGCAGATGTGTCCTAAGGAACACATGATATGGGCGTGGTTTTCCCGGTGTGAGTTCGAGTGTTTGTGTCACTGCATGACATCCAGTATGGGGGTCATCACGGCAGAATGGACAAGAGTGCACGTTCTCAAACATCCGGTGTGCTGTTGCTGAGGTGGGGAGTTCAACTCCTACACCGGACAGTTGGACTAAAATGTTGACCAATCGTCCTTTACTTGAGGTGGTAAATTACAAGTACCTCTGAAGTCGGAGTGGGTTCGGAGTGACACTGGTAATAGAGAAAGCTAATCCACAAGCACATTTCAGTCTACTGCTACTAGAAGTAGCGTGGTAAGTACTACGCTAGTTTTCAAAGTGAGCGAGCGAGGACCCAAAAACAAATATCGAGTACTGTCAGTGACATTCGACGTAGATCCATCTAAGAATACATGCTTGGTATCTTGTGGATATGACTCCGTGGGTACTAAAGTGGTGGCTGTCGGTTGCTTAGCAAGGTGTGTTTGTCTGTTAGGAAGTAGGGTATATCTGGCTGGTGGCAAGATGGTTCCATGTTGGCAACCGTTGCTTCTGTTGGTATATTGCGTTTGATGCTACCATTGCTGCAAATTAGAGACAGTACGCCCTTCTGTATCATGAGTTTTGATGTAACTGCTGGGAAATCTTCCTATTCTCCTCAGTGGCACCAATTCTCGTGTGTGCTTCCACGGCTTGTGTCACTGTCCACAGATCTGCCGGTATGGTAAACGACACACACACTAGTCGCATGTTAAAGGTGGCAGAAGCGATCACCAATTAATCTGCATAAAGGGGGCCAAAAAAATTTTGTTTTTCCAGACAAAAAAACCAAAGGAAATTAATATTTTTTAGTTTTTTAGAAAATCCAAGTGTTTTTATAACTGCATTTGCACTATCATTGCTGGCTGACAGCGTTAAGGCCAATTGTTGAGTAGTGATTCGCCTATCAGTCAGAATAATGCCTTCGGCGCATTTCACTCATGTCTGTCATATTATTTTATAAGTATAGTTTCTTGACAGGGAGAGTTTGTTGACAGAGGCAGTTTTTTGACAGGGTAGTTTGTTTAAAGATGTAGTTTGTTGACATGGGTAGTTTGTTGACAGGGGCAGTTTGTTGACAGGGGTAGTTTGTTGACAGATGTAGTTTGTTGACAGGGGTAGTTTGTTGTCAGGGGCAGATTGTTTACATGGGTAGTTTGTTGACAGATGTAGTTTGTTGACAGGGGTACTTTTTTGACAGATGTAGTTTGTTGACAGTGGTATTTTGTTGACAGGGGCAGTTTGTTGACATGGGTGTTTGTTGACAGATGTAGTTGTTGACAGGGTAGTTTGTTGACGGGGGCAGTTTGTTGACAGAAGAAGTTTGTTGACGGGGGCAGTTTATTGACAGGGACATTTTGTTGACAGGGTAGTTTGTTGACAGGGTTTGTTTGTTGACAGAGGTAGTTTGTTAACAGGGGTAGTTTGCTGAAACACGCAATTTGTTGACAGATTTAGTTTGTTGAGATGAGCATTTTGTTGGCAGGGCAGTTGTTGACAGGCAGTTTGTTGACACGCGCAGTTTGTTGACAGAGGTATTTGTTAAGAGAGGCAGTTTGTTGACAGGGGAACGGGCATTTTGTTGATACGGGCAGTTTGTTGACAGTGGCAGTTTTTTGACAGGGACTGTTTTTTGACAGGGGCAGTTTGTTGATATGGGCGTTTGTTGACATAGGCAGTTTGTTGACAGGGGCATTGGCATTTTTTTTGACAGAGACAGATTGTTGACGGGGCAGTTTGTTGACAGGGTGGTTTGTTGACAGGGGTAGTTGTTGACAGACGTATTTTGTTCACATGGGCAGTAGTCGACAGCGTATTTTGTTGACAGGGACACTTTGTTGACAGGCGTATTTTGTTGACATTGGCAGTTTGTTGATACGGGCAGTTTGTTGACATAGGCAGTTTGTTCACAGGGGCAGTTTGTTGACAGGGGCATGGGCAATTTGTTGACAGAGACAGATTGTTGACAGAGACAGTTTGTTGACAGGGGTAGTTTGTTGACAAGCGTATTTGTTGACAGGCGCAGTTTGTTGACAGTGGCAGTTTTTTGACAGGCATATTTTGTTGATAGTGCAGTTGTTGTTGTTTTTTTGACACATGCAATTTGTTGACACTGGCAAGTTATTGACACGGCAAGTTATTGACACGGACATATTTGAGAAGGGCAGTTTGTTAACAACGTCAATTTGTTGACAAAGTCAGTTTGATGACAGAGGCAGTCTGTTGAGACGGTCAATTTGTTGACAGGGCAACGTGTGATCTCGGCTGGAAGATTCAATTCTGGTTTCTTCTTGTCAAGTGTTTTATTTGGGTTCAGGGAATTTAGTTTGTCTGGATGATTGAAGAATCGGTGTCCTGTTTGTTAGATAACCAACTGTTGGCCATTCTTGAGTGTAATTGCTTTTGGGGGATTTTGGCATGTCTGTAGGGTGATATTTGGTTAAAAACCCGGATGAACACTGGCACTCTTGTCATAGCTTATGGTTCTTTAATGTCTCGGAATACCATCATGCTCCAGGGATCCAGCGGAGGGTGACGTCGACGCTACAGGAGATGAATACCAACCCGATCAATTAGTCTACTAAAATTATGGACTTCAGGGGCATTCTGCTCTCCAGGGCTTGAAATGTCGATTTTGAGTCTGGGGTATAACGATGTCCTCGGGTGGGTAGTGACACTGTAGAGTCTAGAATTACTCGGTTGAAAGTTGTGACTAATGCTGTTATTTCTGCCACATAGCTGTAGCAGATGTGTCCTAAGGAACACATGATATGGGCGTGGTTTTCCTGTTGTGAGATCGAGTGTTTGTGTCACTGCATGACATCCAGTATGGGGGTCAGCACGGCAGAATGGATAAGAGCGCACGTTCTCAAAAAATCCGGTGTGCTGTTGCTGAGGTGGGGAATTCAACTCCTACACCGGACAGTTGGACTAAAATGTTGACTTATCGTCCTTTACGTGAGGTCGTACATTACAAGTACCTCTGAAGTCGGAGTGGGTTCGGAGTGACACTGGTAATAGGGAAAGCTAATCCACAAGGGAGTTCAAAGTGAGCGAGCCAGCGCCCAAAAACAAAAAATCCAGTATTGTCGGTGACATTCGATGTAGATCCATTAAGAATACGTGCTTGGTATCTTGTGGATATGACTCCATGGGTACTAAAGTGGTGGCTTTCGGTTGTTAAGCAAGGTGTGTTTGTCTGTTAGGAAGTAGGGTATATCTTTTTTGGTGGCAAGATGGTTTCATGTTGGCAACCGTCATTTGCTTGCTTCTGTTGTTATATTGCGTTTGATGCTACCATTGCTGCAAATTAGAGACAATGCGCCCTTCTGTATCATGAGTTTTTATGTAACTGCTGGGAAATTTTTCTATTCTCCTCAGTGACACCAATTCTTGTGTGTGCTTCACGGCTTGTGTCACTGTCCACAGATCTGCCGGTGTGGTGAACAACACACACAATAGTCGTATGTTAAAGGTGGCAGAAGCGATCACCATTAATCTGCATAAGCCAGTTTTGTGCAGACAGACAGAAATAATATTCAGTTTAAAATTGCCGTTGTAGACAAATGAATTACTGTGCTAAATTGTGTATATTTCAGCTTGAATGATTTATCTGATTGCTTATTATATATTATTATTATAGTTTATATTGCGTGATTTCTGCAGTATATGCCTGACGAGATGCAGCGAAATATACCAGGCAAAAAAATCATAAATCAATAGTTGTGTTATACATTTTAAAAAAGGAGGTTGCATAAGAAAAACTACAGTATGTAAGCCTATAGCAGATATGTGAAGTCGTTTAAGACTATTAATCATCCCATAGCACTTCATGAGTTAAGAAAATGCTAACTCCAAGTCTTCAGAACTCATTGTTCGCAGACTAGAGACTTACATTCTTGTTTATTGTGTTGGTAACTGTTTGACCCTGTGTCCCTTTTCTTTCGACTTGGTCCCGTTCGCTTAGCTACGTTTCTTTGTTCAGATAATTTCCATTCTGTTAAGACTTAGTTAGTCCCTTTCGTTTAGCTGCGTTCCTTTGTTCAGATAATTTCCCTTTTGTTTAGATTAGTTGGCTTTCTTCATGTAGCGCTCTTTCCTCACATTTCTTATTGATAAGCCGATGACACTAGCCAGTTCATAATATGGGAGATGTGAGGTAATTTAGTCAGTCAGCAGATCAGATCAGGAAACTGCCTTTTTGAGGCCTGCTTGTTTTCTATGAGTCCAAAATCCGACCCAAACATCTCTGGCTTATATTTGTAAACAAGTTACTACATGGGCTTTTGTTCCATGCTGTTTAGCTATATTCCTTTGTACAGAGAATTTCCCTTTTGTTTAGACTTAGTTCCTATCGTTTAGTCACGTTCCTTTGTTCAAATAATTTCCCTTTTGATTAGACTTAGCCCCTTTCGTTCAGCTATATTCCTTTGTTCCGATAATTTCCCTTTTGTTTAGTCAGTGAGCTGATCAGATCTGGAGACGGCCTTTTTTTAAAAAAGGCCTGCTTGTTTTCTGTGAGTCCAAAATCCGATTCAAACATATCTGGCTTTATATTTGTAAACAAATTACTACATTGGCTTTTTTTCATGCTCTTAGTTCGGCCATTAATTTAGAATCTGAAGACGCTTAATGGCTGGGGTATAACAGATGCCCAGGATGCATTTATTGGCTTTCTAAATAATGGATCAGGTGTGTTATAACGTTAGACCATTTTACAGTCCGAAAATGTAACTTCTCTTGAACTTATACTTCAGCTGGCGCCAATGTACGATTAGGTACTTCTTGAAGAACCGATAAAGCGATAATTACAACCTTATTCATGTAATTAAAATTAACATAATCTCTTATGACTTATTTTCACAGACACATGAAACGGTCGTGTTTAGTTTCGCCTACAATGTGTCTCGGAGAAAATAAGTGGTAATTTACAGATGACAGAGTCGGGAGTGAAGAAGTACGACAGGAGTACAGGGAGTGAGAAAGGGACAATAAATGAAAAGAAAGATAGAGGAATAACATCATGAGAGTGAGTAAAGGAGAGTGACGAGGTTTCTAAGTGTGTGTGTGTGTATATATATATTGTTTCAGTAAATATTCTTTATTATTCTTAAATCTTTCCCATCAATGTTGATATCTTCTAACATTTTAATCAGTTCATCATGTTTTACTTATCAAATGCCTTAGTATAATCTATGAAGCATTAATATATGTCTTTCTGTTTCTCTATTGACCTTTCTATTAGTGTCCGTAATGTTTATATTGCATTGTTTGTGCTCTTTCCCTCCACAAATCCATACTGTTCTTCACTAATTTCCATTTTTATTTTCTTTCTGGTTCTTCTCATTATGATTCTGAGCTGAAGCTTAGTGATATGGTTTATGAGATTAATTGTACGAAAATCTTCGCATTCAATTGCTCCTGGTCTGTTTGGGAATAGCTATAAATACAGATTTCAGAATATCGCTCGGTAAATATCCGTCCCCATCAGTGTTGATATCTTCTCCTGGTCCTGAAATCTTCGCATTCAATTGCTCCTGGTCTGTTTGGAATAGCTATAAATACAGATTTCAGAATATCGCTCGGTAAATATCCGTCCCCATCAATGTTGATATCTTCTAACATTTTAATCAGTTCATCATGTTTTACTTTATCAAATGCCTTAGTATAATCTATGAAGCATTAATATATGTCTTTCTGTTTCTCTATTGACCTTTCTATTAGTGTCCGTAATGTTTATATTGCATTGTTTGTGAGATAATTGTACGAAAATCTTCGCATTCAATTGCTCCTGGTCTGTTTGGAATAGCTATAAATACAGATTTCAGAATATCGCTCGGTAAATATCCGTCCCCATCAATGTTGATATCTTCTAACATTTTAATCAGTTCATCATGTTTTACTTTATCAAATGCCTTAGTATAATCTATGAAGCATTAATATATGTCTTTCTGTTTCTCTATTGACCTTTCTATTAGTGTCCGTAATGTTTATATTGCATTGTTTGTGCTCTTTCCCTCCACAAATCCATACTGTTCTTCACTAATTTCCATTTTTATTTTCTTTCTGGTTCTTCTCATTATGATTCTGAGTAGAAGCTTAGTGATATGGTTCATGAGATTAATTGTACGAAAATCTTCGCATTCAATTGCTCCTGGTCTGTTTGGAATAGCTATAAATACAGATTTCAGAATATCGCTCGGTAAATATCCACTGCTGTAAATATCATTCAACATTTTGATTAATATATCTACTCCAAATTTTCCCAATACTCTAATTCTTCTAATTGTGAGTTCATCTGGCCCAGCTGTTTTTCCTTTCTTCATACGTTTTATAGCGTCAGCGACTTCTTATTTTAGAATAGGTGGGCCTTCTAAGTTACTTTCTTCTGTTAATTCTTCCCTTTCTCCATCATATCCATCCATTCCATTATGTACCATGCCGAAAAGCGTGGGCGGTCATGTTTTGCCATCTCACTTGATCACCAGGGTCGTGGGTCAGCTCCGTGTTTCTGATGTGTGTGATGGGTGTGGGGAATGTGCGTATGGGTGGGTATATGTGTGGGTGAGCAGGGGATTGTGGTGGTTGGGGGAAGTATGTGGGGGAGTGTGGGTGGGAGATGTGTGTATGTGGATGGAGAATGTGTGGGTGGGGGTGTGTGAGTGGCTTAGGGATGTGTAGGTGGGTGAGGGAGTTGTATGTGTCGGGGTGGGATGTGTGAGTGGGTGGAGGATGTGTGTGGGGGTAGGGGTATTGTGATCGAAAGATGTTTGGTTGGGAGTGGGTGGGTGGGGGTGTGTGGGTGCGTAGTGGAGGATGTATGCGTGAGTGAGTGTGTGTTGGTGGACGGGTAGGGAATGCGTGTGTGGGTGGGGAGAGGTGTGTGGTGTGTTGGTTGGTGATATTGTGTGGGTGAGGTATGTGTGTGTGGGTGGGGGATTTTTGTGGTGTGTGAGTGGGGGTATGTGGGGTGGATGGGTAAGGGTATCTGTGTGGGTGGGTGGGAATATTGTGTGGTATCTGGGTGGGGGATATGTGTGTGGTGTGTAAGTGGGGATGTGTTGGTGAGGGATATGTGTGTGTGTGGTGCGTGGGTTGGGAATAGTGCGTGGTAGGGGGTGTATGTAATGTGCGGGTGGGGGATTGTGTGGTGGGGGATTAGGTTAAGGCATGTGTGGGTGGGTGGAAGTTGTATGTGTGGGTGGTGGGGTGTGTGTGAGTGGATTGGGGATGTATGGGTGGTTAGGGAGATGTGTGTGTGTGTGGGGGGGGGGGGGGGGGGGGTAGGGACATGTCAGTTGGTGGGGATGTGTGTGTATGGTTTGGGGATGTGTGAGTGGATGTGCTATGTGTGGGTTGGTGGGGGATTGTGTGTGTGGGTGGGGAATATGTTGTCGATGGAGATGTGGCTGGGGGATGGGTGGTTTGAGGTGTGGGTGGGGAGAGGATGTGTGGGGTAGGATGTGTGGGTTGGTGGGGGAATGTGGGTGGCGAGTGTGTTTTGGTTGGGGGATCAGGTGAGGGCAGTATGTGTGGGTGGGGGATGTGCGGGAGGGGGATGGGTCGGTTGGTGGGGTATGTATGTGTCCCTTGGTGTGCGTGTGTGTCGGTAGGTGGGGGTGTGTATGTGTCCCTTGGTGCGCGTGTGTGTGGGTAGGTGGGGGTGTTGTGTGGGTGGGGTGATGTATGGATAGGTGGGAGATGGGCTTCATAACATGGTAATTAGCCTTGTTTATGTTTACAACATTCATTTCACAATGTTTATTTTTCTTCCTATGTAAATGTATAATGCTCTTGATGAACGAAAGACGAGTGATTGGAAGGGCCGAATGTAAGACGGGCCTGCGCGCCCAATTTGTGACCCTAATAAAGTTGATTTGATTTGATTTGATTTGATTTGATTTGTCTCGACCATGCCATGTGGCCAAGCCATCCAGGTATATAATTATGGTCTTCCCCTTGGTCTGTTCCCTTCGATCTTGTCTGTTGTCACCAAGTTCTCCAATTCATTTCTTCTCATAACATGCCAAAAAAATTTTGACAGTCTATGCTTAATGTCTCTAATCAGTTTACGATCTTCATTTGTTTCTTGAAGGACTTGTTCATTAGGTTTTTCTGATCTGTCCATGGTATTCTTTGCATTTTCCTCAAAAACCACATTTCCACAGCCATCATATGTTTTTCAGCTTGTCTGCTCATTGTCCACGCCTCACATCATATAAAAATACAGATTCTATGTAGCACTTCAACACTCTTTTTTCTCGTTTCAGTTGATATACTTTATTGGTCAGTATGTTTTTCATCTTGCAAAAGGCTACCTTCGCCATGGCAATTCTTGTTCTAATCTCTTCAAGGCATCTCCCATCAAGATGTCATGACTGTTCCGAGATATTGTACCGATTCACTTGTTAAGAATATGCCCATTTACTTGTATATACATTGTGGTATTTCTTCTTCCTAGTGACGACCATAATCTGTGTCTTCTTACAATTCAATTCTAACCCTAGTTGTTCACTGTGTGCAACAACCGCATCTACTAAATTTTGCAGGTCCTGTTCATTGTCTGCAATCAAGACTGTATCATCTGCATATCTAATGTTATTGATGTATCGTCCCCCAATGTTGATTCCTTCCATATCTTCTATATTTCTGAAAATATTTTCACTGTACAGGGAAAAAAGATCTGGAGACATTACACATCCCTGTCTCACACCTCTCTTAATAGGCTGATATTGACCTACTTCATTATCAATTCTTATGGCAGCTTGTTGTTTCCAATATATGTTTTTACAAGTCTAAGGTCTTTTCCATCAATTTGTAGATCTTCAAGCATCCTTATCATGTCGACATGTCTCACTTTATCGAAAGCCTTTGTGTAGTCAATAAAGCAAAAGTGTAGATCTTTGTTTACTTCTATAGAACGTTCAATTACTGTTCTCAGTATGTACACAGCATTTACTGTACTCTTGCCTTCTACAAACCCACATTGTTCTTCTCCTATTTCAGGTTGTATTTTCTTCCTAACTATTTGCATGATAATTCTTAGCAAAATCTTCGTGATGTGACTCATTATACTAATTGTTCGATGTTGATCACATTCCAAGGCTCCTGATTTCTTTGGGATTGCAATAAATACAGAATTACATAATTCATGAGGTATATTTCCAGTATCATATATGGTATTCAGGAGTCTGGTAACTTTATCTATTCCGTATTCTTCTAAAGCATTATCATTTTCTGATGCTGTCTGAACCGGGGGTCTTGCCAAATTTCATATGATTAAGAGCATTCTGAACTTCCTTCTTCAAAATTGATGGTCCTTCATTATTATTTTGAATATCATACTGTTCATCACGTATTTCACATAATCTTACCATACTTGTAAAATCTGATCTTTTTCTATTATGATTTTTCCATCTTTTGTCTTTAGGGCAGCCTGCTGATGTATGTGTTCTTTGATTAGTAAGCTCCTGAATTCTTTTGTGCATTAGTTTGGTATTTTTGCTGTTGATGTTGTGTTTCAATTTCTATGCAATTTTTCTCGAGCCATGCTTTCTTTTGCCTCCTTACATAATGTTCTGACTTTTCTGTGAATTTCTTTATATTTGACAGTATTATTTTTGTTCTGTCTTCTTGTTTCCATTAGCTGAAAAATTTCTTCAGTCATCCACGTCTGACGACCCACTTTCTTTAATTTTGGAATAGTTTTTTCTGCAGCTAAACTGATTCGATTTCTTCATCATTTCTCATTGATCATCCACATCTTGAAATAGGATCTCTAGATCAGACAAAATATCAAATTTGTTCTTTACTTCTATGTTAAATTATCTTGTATTTCTTTGTCAGTTTTCAATTTGCACAAATCATATTTAGTGTTTCTGGTTGTATACTTGACTTTCTTTAACTTTACCCTCGGTCTGCCTGTAATTAATATGTGATCACTGTAACAGTCTGCATTGGGAACTGTTTTACGACTGTTGGTGCATTTCGAAACCTTCTGCTAATCAGGATGCAATCTATCTGATTTTTAATCCTGCTGTCTGGACTCTTCCATGTCCATAATCTTCTAGGATATTGTTTTCTACAACCATTTCTTGTTCTTTTGCCCATTCTACAAGTCATACATTCCTCTTTCGTTTCGCTCTCCCAAACCATGATTGCCTATACTGCATCCATTTGCGTTGAAATCACCCATTTTAATATTTATTTCTGATTTTTTACATTTCTTCAAAGCAAGCTCCATGTCATTATAAAATTCATCCATATTTTCTTCACTGCATCCACTTGTTGGAGCATATATTTGAATGACATTTATTGTAAAAGGTCTTCCGTTTAATTTTACTAATAGAACTCTGTCTGATGCAGCCCAATAAACTTTAACATAATTTGATGTTTGCCGATCCATCACATAATTTTCTTATATACTCATTCCACCTCTCCATAATAGCACCTTCCTCCAATAATATATTTCCTGTTTTTGATTTCAAACACCCTGTATTTATTCTTATTTTCCTTCCCGTGAGCTCACTGCTTTGTCTGTGCATATCTTTTGTATCTTTAATGGCATTTAATTCAATTTTTTTGCATTGTTCGTTTAACCAACTTTCTTTTGCCTTCACACATTTATCTTTTATTTCTTTATTTATCTTAGCGTATTCTTGTTTGACATTTTTACTCTGTTTTCTTTTGTCCATCAACATTAAGATTTATTTATTCATCGATTTTTTTTCTTAGCTATTTGGCTTATCTCCGGTAATATTTCTTTGCTAGTTTGATGAATGGAGTCCCTTAAAATTTCCACTTGTTCATTTATACTCTCTATTTTAGCTATTGCATTGTACATATTTTTCACAGTCACTCTGTATTGTTCTTGAACTTCTTTATCTACTTTCAGAATCTCTTTATTAAGTCTCACATTCTTAACCATTTTTTCCCTCTCTATAATCTTACTTTTATTTGTCCGTATAGTGGTACATGATCACTATTACAGTCAGCACCAGGCATTGTCTTTACATTAAATAAAGCATTTCTAAATCTATTATTAATAAGTATGTAGTCAGTTTGCTTGCGTATTTTCATATCAGTGTCGTGTCCTCCTTTAAAGTGTCGTCCCTGGAGTGAAGAGAGTCAACACCCACATTATAATATTTTTTCCCTATCAATATCCTGGAGAATCCACCAGCTTCCGTCCAACACACTCCATCAGCCAATGGAACCTTTTCCTATCACTCTCTCACTGTCGTACTATGCCCCCTCTCATACTTCCCCAACGCAACATACTCAACAACTCTTGCTTCTAAAAATTAATAAAGATTAATTTATTAAAAGAAAAGTGTAACGTATATGAGACGTGTATGCGAAGAAAATGTGTGTCCTGTATTATAACAGAAATGTATGTGTCAGCCCTCAAAGTTCAGGATCATAGTGTACACATCATGGCAAGGATTACACGACATCACACGAGTCAGTACACAAGACCTCACCGAAGTCGTATCCTTCTCTCCAGACATGTCCTCTTCCAGGAACTTTGATGACCATGAGATCTGAATCCCATGTAAATATAGTCCTTGAAAAAAAAACTATTATTGTTCCTAACACAATGGTTCCTAATAGTTTTAGAGAAACCACGATCTCATAATTCTGCACAGTGAAAAATCATGGAACGCTGTCTCATGAACATGACGGTTTCTTCTAGCGAAATGTTCTATATTTTCACTCTTAAACAGTCATAGTCTAGACTAAAATGGCTTGCTTTATTTACTAGATATTGTCTGACAGTTCTGATTTCCTTGGTACATGGAACAACTACACTTCAATGTTTGGTTTCATCTAATGTGAACATCAGTTCCTACTGATCTAGTTCCACGTGGCTGAACATCCATCACTTCAGGTGTGTTAACGATTGGTATTCACTCATGTAGGATACATATACCATTAAGCTCCACCGAGCAATGTTTATTAACTTCTTCCGTTGTGAAAGTTGCTGGCCCATCTCTCTACATCATTCTTTATCCGGGATCGGATTTTTAGTTGTTCCGGGTTCTTCATTCCAACCAGAGGAACCTGTAACATAAATCATATAACCGGTGATAGTCTCTCCGTCACTGATCTCTATTAGATGATCGTGGCCATCGGCCTCGCTCAGAAAATATAATGAACCTACTCTGTCATGGACAGATGACTGAACACATATGTTATCATCAGGCCAAGACAAGAACAAAAAAATCAGCAAACAGAATGCGGTAACCCCCCCCCCCCCCCCCCCACACCAGGGAGCACCCACTGCAATATCCCAATTATCCCTCATTACTCAATCCTCAATTAGTAAAGCTTATCAACACTTCACTAATCTATTTTCAACTAACAGAGCCAAGTATCACTTCCCTACTCTAGTTAGTTTTCCACTAACAGTGCTAATCATCACACTTTAGTTTAACAAACCTACAGCCTATATTAATTAGAACTAATTATAATCGGTTCTACCTTATGCAAAACCGCCTCATTCCCGGGATGGCTACTACACTTTGCCATAATGACACATGCTAGTAAATATTACATTAATCTAACACTGTAGAGCTCTCCCACAAACACGTCCATCATAATCCACGGTTTTGGTCCACTCTGTTTCTCCCAATCATGGTTTTTGGCCAAACCTCTAAAATTGGTCACGTGACATGGTTGTTGTCCTGCAGGTGTTATTTGGGCATATCATCCATTGTCAAGAATCGATTTTCCCTTGCCTAGTCACTGTCAAAGTTGTCATCACTTGTTTTGACTCCCCCAACAAACTAACGAGTTACTGTATGATCCCAACAACAGTTTTCCCCAACAAGCTGCCAATCTTCTTGATGTTCCGGAAACTATAAATTGACAGATGTACTGTTATCTTCCGAGCTGAGTACTTCCGCTTCCAATCCGAGCTGTTTATAATCTGTCAAAGCGATGTATGATTCAGCTCATTCCCTTCCCCTGTTGTCGACCCAATGTAACCCCGTGCAGTTGCAACTATTTACCGTCCTGTGGTTTAACATCCGATTTGTTTATTCAGTTAGTTAAAATAGTTGTCGCTGGCAGATAGTCCGTTTTATCAGAAAGCCTCTATATTAATCATTGGTTAAACGCACGGTTTTATTTTGTGACAATCAGGGCTTTTTCATGTGTATAGTCGTCTTTTATGGTGTTTAAACCATGTGTTCTGAATTATCATATTATTGATATTTGCCTATTCTATTAGTTTTTCTCCTCTTTCATTTCTTGCACCTAAAACATAATTCCCCACTACATCCTCCATTTCCCCCTTTCCTACTTTTGCATTAACATCTCCAAGTATTATTTTTATTTCTTGTGATCCAATTTGAGCCATCGCCGTGTCTATTTCGTCGTTAAAGTGTAGTATTTCTTCATCTCTACTGCTTGTTAATGGTGCATATAGTTGTATGATATTTATATCTATTGGTTTGCCTTTGATTTTGGCCATTACAACTCTATCTGAAATACGCCAGTATCCATTAATTGATTTGGCTGTTTTTTCATCTAATATTATTCCTACACCTTTTTCATGTGTATCCGCCCAAGAATAAATTAGTGTGTGGTTGTCAGCTATAATTTTGCCTGATCCCTTCCATCTCTTCTCACTTACGCCTATTATATTCATTTTCATGCTATCCATCTCTCTTAGAACACTTTTCAACTTTCCTAGCTCATTTAATGTCCTAACATTACATGTTCAATTTTAGTCATTATTATTATTATTATTATTATTATTATTATTATTATTATTATATAACCATTGGCACCTTGCCGTCTTGACAGACGATAGTTTGTGCTTTAAAAAGGCATAATAACTTTTACCTATGGCGGTAGCGTATGTGACTGATAAGGCCAATTTGCGCAGTAAATGTCCGTTCACGGTGGGTGCATGTGAACACGTGGTCATTTCCACCATCATGCACCATCTTAGCGTCTCAAACGCTCGGTGTGTGACTTATCTGCAATAATTTTCTCCTTTGTCTTTATTCCATTTCTGATGTTTGCCCTCCATGCAACACGTTCAGCGGCGACTTGCTCCCAGTGTGCATTATCAATGCCTGTATCAATGATGTCCCGCTTACACACATCTTTGTATCGTAGTAGAGGCCGACCCTGAGATCTCTTACCCATCTGTAATTCACCAAAAAAGATGTCCTTTGGTATTCTACCATCATCCATCCCCCTAAGATGTCCTATCCATCTAAGTCTACGAAGACTGAGCATGGAATAAACTGTCACATATCCTGATCTTTCCAATACTTCAGTATTTGTGATTTTGTCTTGCCACTTAATACCAAGAATTCTTCGCAGACATCGCATATGAAAGCTGTTTAAATGTATCTCTTGGTGTGAGTAAGTTGTCCAGGTTTCACTGCCATAAAGAAGAGTACTAGGGACACAGGCTTGATAGACAAGGACTTTTGTTTTTGCAGTAAGCTTCCTGTTCTCCCAGACTCTTTTTGTTAACCTGTTCATTGTTGTTGCTGCCTTACCAATTCGGATGTTGATTTCCTGATCTAGGGATAATTTACTATTTACCACTGATTCTAGATATGTAAAATGGTCTCCCATCTCTAGTTCAGCGTCGTCAATAAAGATGGATGGTACCCCGTGTGCACCTTGTGTCATAATCTTTGTCTTCTTTTTGCTAATTGTTAAACCAAATTCAGAACAAGCATTGGAGAATGCAGATAGTAGACATTGCAATTCTTCCTCAGAGTGGGTCGTAACTGCAGCATCATCTGCAAAAAGCAACTCTCTGATCAGTACCCTCCTAATTTTGGTCTTGGTCTTCAATCTCTGAGCATTGTAAAGGCCACCATCTGAGCGTGAGTGAATGTATATACCACCATCCTGATCACGAAAGGCATATTTCAGTAGAAGTGAAAAGTATATTCCAAAGAGGGTGGGAGCTAGTACACAACCTTGCTTAACTCCACTCTTGATGTCAAATTCTTCAGAAGTTGCACCATCAAACTTGATTATACCCTTCATGCCTGTGTGGAACGATTCCACAATGGACAGAAGAGTTGGTGGGCAGCCAATCTTCTTTAGTGCCTTTAACAGACCATCACGACTGACCAAATCAAATGCCTTTGTGAGGTCGATGAAGGCAATAAACAGTGGTTGATTCTGTTCACGGTATTTTTCTTGCATTTGTGGCAATGAGAATATCATATCAGTGGTAGACCGGTTTTGTCGAAAGCCACACTGTGATTCGGGGTAGACATGATCTCCTAGGACTTGAAGTCTGCGCAGAACAATTCTGGCAAATACTTTTCCAACAATACACAGAAGTGAGATACCCCTATAGTTGTTGCAGTCGCTCCGATCGCCCTTGTTCTTGTACAGTGTTATGATGCTTGAATATTTGAAATCCTGTGGGACTTGTCCTTCTCGCCAGCATAGCTCTATTAGCTGGTGGATCTGTATAGTGAGTGTGTCTTGCCCACTCCTGATAATCTCTTTTGGAATCCCAATATATTATATATATCCATCCGTCCGTCTGCCTGTCTGTCTGTCTGTCTGCCTGTCTGTCTGTCTGTCTGTCTGTCTGTCTGTCTGTCTGTCTGTCTGTCTGTCTGTCTGATATATATATATATATATATATATATATATATATATATATATATATATATATATATATATATATATATATAGAGAGAGAGAGAGAGAGAGAGAGAGAGAGAGAGAGAGAGAGAGGTTATCAGGAGTGGGCAAGACACACTCACTATACAGATCCACCAGCTTGACATATATATATATATATATATATATATATATATATATATATATATATATATATGTGTGTCAGACAGACAGACAGACAGACAGACAGACAGACAGACAGACAGACAGACAGACAGACAGACAGACAGACAGACAGACAGACAGGACAGACAGACAGACAGGACAGACAGGACAGACAGACAGACAGACAGACAGACAGACAGACAGACAGACAGTACAGACAGACAGACAGACAGACAGACAAGCAAACTAACTAACCAGGTATCCGTCAAAATAATTCCTTTTAACAGTTTCACGGTATTGCCAGTCTTCATGAGCTACTGGACACATTCCTGGAAGCCATTATGTGAAACCTGACTCAGCTACATTGACCCTTGTATGAAACCGTTTCAGAATCACTGAATGGCTGTCATTCTCAGTACAGCTTTGAGGAACAACTGGGTAGTGTCAGGCTAAGAGATTATAGAGGGTGCTCCAGAAGTCACCTTGTGCGTTGCGTGGTACTTCTTCACGTGTATGAATCAATTTCTTCTTTGTTATGGGGGTAGTTTGTCGTTTGGTAGATCAATAACATTATCGCGAACCTCACTGAAACACATGTATGTACCTTTACAGAACTTGCAATTTCCTCAAGGTCATGCTATCCCATGTTTATTTTTTTTAGCACGAGGCTGTATCTCCGAGTGGGACCTTTCGGTATAGCACCGAATTATTTTCATCACGAACATTTTCAACTCTGATGATGCTACGTGCAAACAAAGTTCTTCATCTTACGATCGAGAGTAAGTTTCGTCTGGGTCACTACAATCTTATAAATTGATATTGTTCAAGACATCGTGTCATTTACTCAAACACGAATTGACTATCCCTGTACAATATTTGGCCTTTTGCCTTCTAGGGAATAAGGTTAGGTGACCAAGTCTCTTCCTTGCAGCTTTTCCTTATATGCATATTCCAGAAACAACAGCTAAGTGCCCATATTATGATACTGAGCAGGCTCCAAAGCTGTATTGTCGGGGAAAATAACCCTGCCAGAATGTATCTCTTTCATCGTCTATGCTTTTAGCAACATAGAGCTATTCTAATTCTCCATACGTAATCCATGGTAGATACGGACATAGGCTTCTACTTTTGTCTGGATTAGTTCCTCTGTCTGGGTTAGTTCCTCTGCCCGGATTAGTTCCTATGTCTGGATTAGTTCCTTTGTCCGCATTAGTTCCTCTGTCCGCATTAGTTCCTCTGGTATGTCATAACTTGTCTAGCGACATACCTTCAGACTATACAGCTGAGTGCACCTATTCTACTAAATGATCAATTTCTTTCTTTAATCTTTCTTCAATATTACCAGGACTTTTTGTCGTGACTTCGTACATTTCTGCACAGTACTCTGTACAGTTTGTTACTATGGGGAATACCTTGAGATGTCAGAATAACTATCAGCGACTGGCTGGTAAAGGCATAGTAGAACATTATGTACACCTCAAGACAGAGACGAGCGGCATTCTTTAGTCTTGTCATGAGAACAAAAAGCATTGGAAAACACGGTAAGCAATGGAAGGATTAGTGGGAGAAAAGGCAGAGGCAGACTGAGAGAAATGATGTTGGATGGACTGAGACGGTGGCATGGGGGAATATCATCAGCAGAGTTGATCCAGAGCACCAGAACCCGAGACCTTCAGGGAGACAAGTACACACTCTCTAGTTGGCAGGGCACGCGATGATATGGATGAGGCCTTCCATCTTTCACGAATGTCGTTTTTGTTGGTTTCAGTGTTCATTCCTAACAGTTATTACAAATATGGGAGTGGAAATTTGCATGCATTACATATGAGCTTTAGGCTATTAGAGGGTATTGTGAAAATTAGATATTAAAGCAATGGTTCTCAACCGGTGGGGAATTCCCCCCCCCCCGAGGGGGGGGGGGGGATTTAGGGTTTCCAGGGGAGGAATTAAGATTATTTCAGGATCACATTGATCCAAGAACCAGTTACTTGATATTGTTTTTCCCTCTAAATATTACGGTTCTGTACTTCTCGCCCTAATGAAATTCGTTTTATAACGTAAGTAGACCCGCAAATCACATTTTATGTAGATGTCTAGACTTGTTCTAGTACGTGTTATTAAATTTAACTTCCATTTTTATGTATACTGTGTAAGGGTGAATGGATGGGGGGGGGGGGGGTAATTTATAGGGAGGACATTCGAAAGGAGGGGGGTGACCTTCTGAACATATGGTTAAGGGGGGCATGGGCCAAAAAGGTTGAGAAACACTGTATTAGAGGATGTTGTTAAAATTAGACATTAGAGGGCGTTTATATAATAATATATTATAGGGTGTTGTTATAATTAGATATTAGAGGGTGTTATAATTATATATTAGAGAGTACTGTCATAATTAGGTATTAGATGGTGTTGTTATAATTAGATAGTGTTGTTATAATTATATATTAGAGGGTGTTGTTATAATTGGATAGTGTTGTTATAATTATATATTAGAGGGTGTTGTTATAATTAGATATTAGATAGTGTCAGAGCGGAAGGAGACACATGTAGTAAAGCTACAGCCAATGTGAATGCTGCTGTGGGGATGTGAAGCGTCAAGCTGTTACATTTTCTGTTATAATTGGATAGTGTTGTTATAATTATATATTAGAGGGTGTTGTTATAATTAGATATTAGATAGTGTCAGAGCGGAAGGAGACACATGTAGTAAAGCTACAGCCAATGTGAATACCGATGTGGGGATGTGAAGCGTCAAGCCGTTACATTTTCTGAGCCTGTATACAGTCAGCAGCGGTGACTAGTTCCCTTCCTCGTCAATTCTCCTTGGCAGACAATTCCCAGAAATAAAATGAAACACATTTGTCGCGTGATGGTAATTGATCGACCCCTGTTATCGGTGAACCCACGTGATGATCCTTGACCGACCCCCAGTTGTCGCTGTACTCACGTGATGATCGTTGACTGATCCCAGTTGTCGCTGTATTCATGTGATAAGCCTGGATCGACCCCAGTGCCGTACTCGTTGGAAAACATAACCCTGCTACAGCAGAGGATTGAGCCCGGCTCACAGTCGTGGCAAGCCAGCGAGCTAATCATTCTACCACCACGGCATAATATAAACCAACATCAGAGACATAACTGCCGCCAACATTGTCCCCCCGGCCGCCAACATTGTCCCCCACCCGTGCTGTACCGAGTTAGAAAAATAATAGTTTCTAAGTTGAGCTGTGGGCAGGGTATAATTTTAACGACATAATTAGAAGTGTCTGTGATCATTGGCCTGCTTTTGTGTCCACCGGCATCGCTAGAGGAAGAAATCCTCGCCGGGTTCCACTTCCGAGTTCAGCAGATACCCGACACGGAGGCACATGAGAATGTACCCATCATTGACCTGTGTGCCTCTAGCAGCTTGCCCTGTAGGTAGGTATGTATGGAAATGGTTCGATACCATTATTATGGCAGAGGGGACATACGTGTTTCGTTGCTATCAAGGTGTTCTCACATTATTTTACTCTGCTGTAACAGGGGGAGGAGGGGGGGGAGCGAGTCCAAGGTATTTACTTACCTTGGTCAGCATGCCGCGTAGTTTCCCAAACCAAAAGGCCCGTGATATCGTGTCTCAGCGAAGCACTAGTAACAAACGCGCAACTGAGTAGAAGGTACAGGAGGTCAACTAAGATTATTACATTTGGTTGGTCAGTACAAATAAATCATCAAAACAATGTTTTCCCGTTGTGAATTTGAATAACGATGTTGTGGAGTAGTTCAGCTGAGTTCTTGTTGCTGACAGAGAGGACTACGGAATATAGGTAAACGCCAGCTGTGTGGCTGGAACTTTAACAGAGAGGATAGGCACCAAAGAACAGATGTAGAACGTACTAAATTATTAGTCGCTATAAGATCACGGAACTGACGCTCATTCTTCAATATGTCACAGATGTGCTGATGGTTATAATTGTTGCCATGGAATGAACAGAGTATTACCAAATTTATTATCATATTAATAACGACTGAAACAACCGAACTTGTGGCGTCCACTTATTGATTAACCGTGGCCATCCGAGGGTCATTCATATGAGCTGATATTACTTGCATGCTCACCTTGTGGTTGTCCCACGTGTAGTGACTAAATGTGCATGAGCAGTATTATCTTGCAGACTGTCCAGCACTATCTATGCACCAGCATCCATTCATATCCGAGGCAATAGGTAAACGGATATACTGTAAGTAACGGCCCCTTGTGCACGCCTTGAGATGTATGGGACATATGGAGTTAGACCCATATTTGTATAGAGCTGTCAGCGCTCGGGGGTCATGTGGTCAGGGTCACACTGGCAGACTTTACGTCCCAAGATATTTCTCGGTGCCCATTTTAGGCTGGGTCAACCTGGTGCCCAGGTCAGGTTTTAAAACTTCGAATTCGACTAGCTGTGGGTCAAACTCACGACCACCAGATCAACAGACGCGTGTCTAGCCACTGCCACACAACAATGTGTTTCCTGTGTTATATTTGTGCTGATAGAACAATGGAGAAAAGCATAGTTACGCTTATTTACAACGGTAGAACAATATATGAAATAATCCTCTATATGTATTTACAACTGAAGAGCAATGGATCAAAGTATACCTATATTTGTTTACAATAGTAGGACAACGGCTTTAAAAATGGCCCATTACAATGATAGAAGAACAGATTAAAGAACAATTTATTTATATTTATAATAATAGAAAAATGTATCCAAGATTACCGTATGTTTCGTCTGCTTGTAAAAGTAGAAATGTGTATCAAAAGCTTGCATGAGCGTTTTTACAAAAAGTAGAACTGTGGATCAGAAATTACTATATACTCATTTACACAGTAGAACAAAGGATCAAAAATTACCATATACTCATTTATAACTGTAGAAGAATAGATCAAATGTTACCATAACCTCATTTATATCAGAAGAACAATGGATCAAAAGTTACCATATGTTCATTTGCACCAGTAGAACAATGAATAATAGGTTACCATATACTCATTGACAACAGTAGAACAATGGATCAAAAGTATGTCCAATGTTTGTTTACAAAAGTAGGACATTGAATCTGGGATAACCTCTTTTCCTTTACAATGATAGGAGAACGGATTATAGAAATATTTATTTATATTTATAATAACAGAACAATGTATCGAAGATCACCGTATGTTTCGTTTCATGTAACAGTAGAACAATTGATCAAGAGTCACCATATGCTCATTTTCAACGGTAGAACAATAAAGTAAAGGTTAACATATGTTGATATTCAAAAGACGAACAATGTCTCAATAGTTACCACATGTTCATATACAACAACCCAACAATGTATGAAAAGTTATCACATGTTAAAATAAAATAGTCAAAAAACATCTCGAAGGTTACTACATTTTCATATACCACACTCCAACAATATCTTAACGGTTACCACATGGTCATATACAACACCCCAACAATGTATCAAAGGTTACCAAATTTTCATATACAACAAACTAACAATGTATCAACCGATACCAAATGTTCATATACAACAACCCAATAATGTATCAACGGTTACCACGTGCTCGTATATAACAGTCCAGCAATATCTCAACGGCTAAGATATGTTCATATACAACAACCCAACAATGTATCAATGGTTACTACGTGTTCATATACAACAACCCACCAATGTATCAACGGTTGCCACATATTCAAATATAATAGTTCACCAATATCTCAACGGTTACCACATGTTCATATACAACAGTCCAACACTATCTCAACGGTTACTACATGTTCATATACAACTGTCCAACAATATTTCAATGGTTACCACATGTTCATATACAACAGCACAACAATGTATCAACCAATACCACATATTCATATATAACAACCCAACAATGTATCAACGGTTACCACAAGTTCATATACAGCAACCCAACAATATCTCAATGGTTACATGTTCATATGCAACAACCCAACAATGTATGAAAAGTTATCACATGTTCAAATAAAATAGTCAAACAATATCTCAAATGCTACCACATGTTCATTTACATCATTCCAACAATATATCAACGGTTACTGCATGTTCATATACAACAGTCCAACAATATCTCAACGGTTACTACATGTTCATATACAACAGTCCGACAATGTATCAACGGTTACCACATGTTCATATACAACAGTCCAACAATATCTCAACGGTTACTACATGTTCATATACAACAGTTCGACAATATATCAACGGTTACTAAATGTTCATATACAACAGTCCAACAATATCTCAACGGTTACTACATGTTCATATACCACAGTCCGACAATATCTCAACGCTCACCATATGTTCATATACAACAACCCAACAATGTATCAACGGTTACCACATGTTCATAAACATCAGTCCAACAATATCTCAAAAGCTACGATCTGTTCATATATAACAGTCCAACAATATCTCAACGCTTGCTATATGTTCATATATAACAGTCCAATAACCTTTCAAAGAACAAAACTTCATGCAGAATGATACTTTTAAAATAGAAGAGCTGTATGATGATAGGCTGGATGCAAATATTAAAGAAAGTAGTGAATATCCAACATTATTTCTGCAAGAGTTGAGGTTGTACAACATTACACGAAGACAGGCAAGACACCCGGACTAGACATTTGGCTGCAGGAAATGCGGGCCTTGTGAGATTTTGAAAATGAAAACACGACATGTCTACACGAGATCAGTAAACGTTGATTTGTAATGAAATATAATCATTTAAAACAATGTTTTCCCTTAGAGCATTGAAATGCAAAGCCATAAACAGTTATTGCACTATTACTTCGATATATTTGAACAATCGATTATATTATTCGTTTGTTACCTGACGAAATGCAGCAAAATATACCAGGAAAGAAATCGTGCAATATTTTATGTATGCGTTTATGTTTAAATAAACCTTTGAAACCTATAATTACAGCTATAGGAAAGAAACCGGGTGCTTTAGAATGTGAAGGTCATGGTACAATAACTATTATGAGTGATATAACAAAGTGGTTTAAATTGTGTTGCGTATCCCTTACGGGACGTTGCAGTCAACACCAGCATTTTCAGCTGCTGTTGATGTACTAGGCAAGTGTTACGTTCAGTAGTTTGTCATTGCTTTCAGAATGACCGGCTCCTATACCTTTTTCGAAAAAACCGGCATCGCCGTGTTTCGAACAAAGTGGTTACTGAGAATAATTATGGGAATAATAAGGAACACGAAATTAGTGATGTACATTGGGGATTTTTTTGGGGGGTGGGCTAGCTTTGAACTCAAGCGTAGTTCATATACACGCTACTTCGTCATGTGCACTGGACTTATTATTTCGTGTAGATTAACTTTCCCAATTGCCAGTGTCCGTCACCATCAGGCGAACTCACTCCGACTTCTGAGGTACTTGTAATTTAAGTCCCCAAGTCAAGTTGGCACAAGCAATGCCGTATTGTCTCACGAAACTATTTTTAAAAGCTATAGAAATCAAAGCAAATCTGTAGTCATGCTTCACAGACTACACAAAAGCCGCTGACTGGGAAATGTGAGGAAATCTTCACACTGTTGGATTAACTGGCCGGCTCCGTGGCTATGGGGTTAAGGGCGCAGTTCATAATCCCGCATACCCGCGTTCGAAACAGAACTGTGTTGGTATTTTTTTTTATGTAACCGTATGGGTGCCGGTCGTTCAGAAAGCAATGGAAAGCTACTTAACTTAAACTTGTTCAGGTATCAATACCAGCCAAAAAATGCCGGGATTGACTGCTACGCCCTGTAAAGGATATGCAACAATTATTTTTATTTTTTTTTTGGGGGGGGGGAGGAATCAACTGAACGCTGATGTCGAAGATCAGCAAACAGGAAGTTTCTTGGGGGGGGGGGGGGGGGGAATCAACCGTACGCTGATGGCGAAGTTCAGCAAACAGGAAGTTTCTGGGGGGGGGGGGGGAGGGGGAACAACTGAACGCTGATGGCGAAGTTCAGCAAACAGGAAGTTTCTTGGGGAGGGGGGGATCAACTGTACGCTGATGGCGAAGATCAGCAAACACTAAGTTTCTGGGGGGAGGGGGAAACAACTGAACGCTGATGGCGAAGATTAGCAAACAGGAAGTTTCTGGGGGGGGGGGGGGGAATCAAATGTACGCTTATGGCGAAGATCAGCAAACAGGAAGTTCTTGGGGGGGGAGGGAGAACAACTGAACGCTGATGGCGAAGATCAGCAAACAGGAAGCTTCTTGGGGGGGGGGGGGGAAACAACTCTGAACGCTAATGGCGAAGATCAGCAAACAGGAAGTTTCTTGGGGGGGGGGGGGACAACTGAACGCTGGTGGCGAAGATCAGCAAACAGGAAGTTTCTTGGGAAGGGGGGAGGGGGGAATCAACTGTACGCTGATGGCAAATATCAGCAAACAGGAAGTTTCTTGGGGGGGGGGGGGGATCAACTGTACGCTGATGGCGAATATCAGCAAACAGGAAGTTTCTTGGGGAGGGGGGAATCAACTGTACGCTGATGGCAAATATCAGCAAACAGGAAGTTTCTTGGGGGGGGGGGGGGGGAAATCAAACTGTACGCTGATGGCGAAGATCAGCAAACACTACGTTTCTTGGGGGGTGGGGGGGGGACAACTGAACGCTGATGGCAAAGATTAGCAAACAGGAAGTTTCTGGGGGGGGGGGGGGAGGAGAAATCAACTGTACGCTTATGGCGAAGATCAGCAAACAGGGAGTTTCTTGGGGGGAGGGGGGAACAACTGAACGCTGATGGCGAAGATCAGCAAACAGGAAGCTTCTTGGGGGGGGGGGGGGGACAACTGAACGCTGATGGCGAAGATCAGCAAATGGGAAGTTTCTTGGGGGGGGGGGGGGGACACTGAACGCTAATGGCGAAGATCAGCAAACAGGAAGTTTCTTTGGGGGGGGGGGGAGGGGGGAATCAACTGTACGCTGATGGCGAAGATTAGCAAACAGGAAGTTTCTTGGGAAATAAAGACGGCCTGTGATTACATCAACACCCCCCCCCCCCCCTTTTCTTTTTGTTTCTTTGTTCAGTTCCACAACTGAGTGGCAGAGTATTCTAAGCTTGTTTTACAAGTCTATCCTAGGTTTAGGGACATGAGGTATATTTAGTCGTTCGCTCTGTCTAGCGTTATATTTAAACAATGGCCAAAGGTAGCTTGGAGCATTTTAGAATAGAATTTTGTGAATTAGTTTAGCCTTATTAAAAAGTAGGCGTTTGTGGAGTGGCAGTAATCATGTCAACATATCCACATCGTGTCTAATGACATTATAGCGAAATATGGCTGTCCACAAAAGTTTGTCCAAATAGTGCGGCTATTTCATGATGGCATGCAGGCAAGAGTACAGGAAAATGAACTGTCTGAGCCCTTTCCTGTCACCAATGGAGTGAAGCAAGGATGTGTCCTGGCACCAACACTGTTCAGGGAAGGCAGTTGGTGGTCGTCATTTATATAATTGACATGCTGACTACGCTAACCTGACAGCAACAAGCCAGAAGGCATACAGAAAATGATAGTTACAGCGGTTGTAAACATGTGAACAAACATAGGTCACAGCTAGGATAATAATTAGACAGAAGCAATGGGAATGTCAATGAACCACATCGTGCCTAAATGTACAATTAGATGGTCAATGGCGTCATTGTTGAGACAAGTTTAGTCATTCATATATCTAATCACGTGGATAACATCTAGGCACATACCTGACATGTAGTCACAGAAAATATCAGATATAAGGTGCACTAGAGAACAAAACAGAACACGCGTAAGGTACGTTTTATAAAATGAAGTACACATTATAAAATAAATCCCTGGCGTTGGAGGTTAGGAAAACAATTTTTTTTACCTGGGCGATTGAATAAAGCCATGAATAAAATATTGCACAATTTCTTGCCTGTCATATTTCTCTGCATCTCGTCAGGTGCGTACTGAAAATTGATATATCACATGAAGTCGACAAATAAGTACTAATTTGACTGAAAATTCACTAAGGGACAAAATTGTTTTGAATTAGTAACGAATCAAAAATATCAAAACAGATGCGGTTTTATGTTCCGAAGAATGCCTGAAATTCTATGGACCTGCGAAATGAGTTTTTCAAATGTTTTGAAAGAGCCTCAAATACATACACAACTAGTTACAAAAATTGGAAAACAGGCAATCATTTTCTTTTACGGCCACATCAGGCGAAATTTAAAAGTAGAGTATATTGTGAAAACTGTAAAGATTTGTGGAAAGAGAGATGAAGGAAGACAGTGAGAGAAGAATCTTGGCAGTCTTTCTTTCTTGGCACAGAAAAATTGATCGCCCATACTAGCCTGATGGGCACTCGCTGATGATGAGGTAGTAATAGTGCATGTTTTAAGTGTAGCAGTATTATAGTAATAGGTAGTAGTAGTAGTAGTAGTAGTAGTAGTAGTAGTAGTAGTAGTAGTAGTAGTAGTAGTAGTAGTAGTAGTAGTAGTACTAGTAGTAGTAGTAGTAGTAGTAGTAGTAGTAGTAGTAGTAGTGGTGGTGGTGGCGGTGGTCGTCGTGATGGTGGTGGGGGTGGTGGTGGTGGTGGTGGTGGTAGTAGTAGTAGTAGTATTAGTGGAAGTAGTAGTAGTTGTAACAGCAGTTGCAGCAGCAAAAGTAATAAAAGCAGCAGCAGCAATAAAGGTGCTTATAGTAGTAGTAGTAGTAGTAGTAGTAGTAGTAGTAGTAGTAGTAGTAGTAGTAGTAGTAGTAGTAGTAGTAGTAGTAGTAGTAGTAGTGGAAGTAGTAGTAGTTGTAACAGCAGTTGCAGCAGCAAAAGTAGTAACAGCAGCAGCAATAAAGGTGGTATAGTAGTAGTAGGTAGTAGTAGTAGTAGTAGTAGTAGTAAGTAGGTAGTAGTAGTAGTAGTAGTAGTTGTTGTTGTTGGTGTTGTTATTGTAGATGTTGTAGTAGTAGTAGTAGTAGTAGTAGTAGTAGTAGTAGTAGTAGTAGTAGTAGTAGTAGTAGTAGTAGTAGTAGTAATTGTTGTTGTTGTTGTTGTTGTAATAGTAATCGTAGTAGTAGTAGTAGTAGTAGTAGTAGTAGTAGTAGTAGTAGTAGTAGTAGTAGTAGTAGTAGTAGTAGTAGTGGTGGTGGTGGTGGTGGTGGTAGCAGTAGTAGTAGTAGTAGTAGTAGTAGTAGTAGTAGTAGTAGTAGTAGTAGTAGTAGTAGTAGTAACAGAAGTTGCAGCAGCAGTAGTAGCAACAGCAACAATAGTGGTGGTTGCAGAATTATGTTGTATGAATTTACACTCTATAGTAGTAGTAGTAGTAGTAGTAGTAGTAGTAGTGTAGTAGTAGTAGTAGTAGTAGTAGTAGTAGTAGTAGTAGTAGTAGTAGTAGTTGTTGTTGTTGTTGTTATTGTTGTTGTTAGTGTTGTTAGTGGTGCTGTACAGGCTGTGTTTGAAGGTCGCAGATGTCAGCCAATGCGTGTAATACCCAGGCCAGACTTCTAGACTGCACACAACCCTAGGCTCGGCTGTTTCTAGGTCACACACGAGATCTGTGGAGGTCGTCAGCAATAAACATTAGACCTCTGATTACGTCCTTGATCTTGCCGTGTGATTTAAGGAAGATCGCAGCCAAGGATAATTATCATGATTAGAGGCCGGCATTGTGACTCCAGTGCTTCATACGGTTCATCTGTAAGGTGTACTTATCCCAGGACAGATATACTCCTTGATCTCTTTCTAGCCAGGTTAATAAAAGAAAGGACGGACATCTGACGTAAGTTGCAAACATGATGGCGAAATAAGTAGACAACGAACTGATAACATGTAATCTAGCCCGGTAATTTACCGAGAGCGGATTTGAAAATTACCAAGGGACAGGAGTCCCGAGTTTTTGTTCTGCGGGAGATCTACAGGAAACAGTGGTCAGTAAGTAGGAGAAATGGGTCGATAACTCACGAGGGTGGTTGGAGAATTCGCAGCTTTGGTTAACAGCGGTCTCTGGTTTGCTGTTTAATGTTTTATTAAATGTCCGGTTGTGTATAGAATGTCTGATTGTGGATAGAATGTCCAATAATGTATAGAATCTCGTATGATATTAATCTTTACAGTTATAACTTAGAAATAAAGGGTTCTCGCGTGTGACATTGAACTGGCTTTTGTATGTTTACCCATTGCTAAAATCATTATGGGGAATGTTAGGGACAGTAGGGGCAAAGAACAAAATGAGTACTTTGAATTCGGGAGAATAGAAAAACAAAACAGTGAATTAGTGAACTCAAAAAACTGTCATTTAAAACTGTCATTTACTGCCAATATAGTACCTTGCGGTGTATGGCAGAGGGGTCTTTGAGCCTGAGGAATAAAGGCCGCCTGGCTAGTGCAGTCGCCGCGAACTGTGCAGGTTAGGAGTTTCTTTTTGCCCCCGACAGAAAAAAATCCCACACCTTACCGAGGGATCGAACCCGGGTCTCCCGAATGAGAGTCCGGCGTTCTAGCCACTCGGCCAGCCGCTCCTCGAACTCAAACACAGACTTCATAAATAAAATATTGCAGGATTTCTTGCCTGGCATGTTTCGCCGCATCTCGTCAAGTGCATACTACAGAGTTATACATCATGTTATGTGAAAATATGAATTGTACTTTGGCTGAAATATGATGTACGTTAGTAGTTCCCAAGCTTTTCAAGCAGAGAGCCATATTTACTATTTTCGGTAGTTAAGCGGGCCACAACGTTATAAACTTATAAACGTCTGCAATATCATTCTTACCTTTCTTAACTTAAATTTTGAATCAGTTTCGAAAATCACTATTACTGTAGTTAATTTACAATTGTAACTGTTCTTCATAACTAGTTACTTAATTTCAGATGCCAGTTTATCAATGTCTGGGCACACATCTGTCGTTCCCAAAATCATAAGCGCAGCTAGTTTACTGTCGGTGAGTCTGGAACGTTTTTTTTTTTTTTTTATAACGGTGATTGCGGAAAATGACTGCTGGAGGTATCGCGTGCCACTTTCTGACAACTGGCGGTTCACAAGTGGCCTGCGGGCCGTGGTTTGGGAACCTCTGATGTACATGGTCGCTAACATTAAACAACTGTGTAGAGCGTTATATCCACGGAAGTGTAACATTCAGCATGAAGTACTTCTGTTTACAAGGTAACAGCTTGAATTGACTAATACATAATGCTTCCATATATTTGATAAGCAGATATCATTGTTCGTCAAATACAGTCATTCTTAGGGATCTAAAAAAGCTTTCAGGAAACCTTCCCGTTGTGGGACATTCTTGAAGAATCTATAATCTACAAATTTGTACCACAATTTTATATTTTCAGCTTCACGGTTGACTGTGGGAGGCGGGGAAATGACATCGATAGCAGAGCTTCGACGTGCTGACAACACGGTTGTTCAGTCATCAACACAGTGATTCAGTCATCAACACAGTGATACAGTCATCAACACAGTGCTACAGTCATCAACACAGTGCTACAGTCATCAACACAGTGATACAGTCATCAACACGATGCTACAGTCATCAACACAGTGCTACAGTCATCAACACAGTGCTACAGTCATCAACACGGTGCTACAGTCATCAAACACAGTGCTACAGTCATCAACACAGTGCTACAGTCATCAACACAGTGATTCAATCATCAACACAGTGCTACAGTCATCAACACAGTGCTACAGTCATCAACACAGTGCTACAGTCATCAACACGGTGATACAGTCATCAACACAGTGCAACAGTCATCAAACAAGTGCTACAGTCATCAACACAGTGCTACAGTCTTCAACATGGTGCTACAGTCATCAACACAGTGCTACAGTCATCAACATGGTGATACAGTCTTCAACACGGTGCTACAGTCTTCAACACCGTGCTACAGTCATCAACATGGTGATACAGTCATCAACACAGTGCTACAGTCTTCAACATGGTGATACAGTCTTCAACACGGTGCTACAGTCATCAACACCGTGCTACAGTCATCAACACAGTGCTACAGTCTTCAACATGGTGATACAGTCATCAACACAGTGCTACAGTCTTTCACACACAGTGTACATCATCAAACACAGTGCTACAGTCTTCAACATGGTGATACAGTCATCAACACAGTGCTACAGTCTTCAACATGGTGATACAGTCATCAACACCGTGCTACAGTCATCAACACAGTGCTACAGTCTTCAACATGGTGATACAGTCATCAACACCGTGCTACAGTCATCAACATGGTGATACAGTCTTCAACACAGTGCTACAGTCTTCAACACAGTGCTACAGTCATCAACACAGAGGCTACCAGTCATCAAACACGTGCTACAGTCTTCAACACAGTGCTACAGTCATCAAACGATGCTACAGTCATCAACACGATGCTACAGTCATCAACACAGAGTTGCAGTCTCAACACAATGCTACAGTCATCAACACCGTGTACAGTCATCAACACAGTGCTACAGTCATCAACACGATGCTACAGTCATCAACACGATGCTACAGTCATCAACACGTGCTACAGTCTTCAACATGGTGATACAGTCATCAACACGGTGCTATAGTCATCAACACGATGCTACAGTCATCAACACAGTGCTACAGTCTTCAACATGGTGCTACAGTCATCAACACGATGCTACAGTCATCAACACGGTGCTACAGTCATCAACACAGAGTTACAGTCATCAACACGATGCTACAGTCATCAACACGGTGCTACAGTCATCAACACAGAGTTACAGTCATCAATCAACACAATGCTACAGTCATCAACACAGTGCTGCAGTCATCAACACAGTGCTACAGTCATTAACACAGTGCTACAGTCATCAACACAGTGCTACAGTCATCAACACGGTGCTACAGTCATTAAAACAGTGCTACAGTCATCAACACAATGCTACAGTCATCAACACAGTGCTACATTCATCAACACAGTGCTACAGTCATCAACACAGTGCTACAGTCATTAAAACAGTGCTACAGTCATCAACACAGTGCTACAGTCATCAACACGGTGCTACAGTCATCAACACAGTGCTACAGTCATCAACACAGTGCTACAGTCATCAACACAGAGTTACAGTCATCAACACAGTGCTACAGTCTTCAACATGGTGATACAGTCATCAACAAAGTGCTACAGTCATTAACACAGTGCTACAGTCATCAACACAGTGCTACAATCATCAACACGGTGCTACAGTCATCAACAAAGTGCTACAGTCATTAACACAGTGCTACAGTCATCAACACAGTGCTACAATGATCAACACAATGCTACAGTCATCAACACAGTGCTACATTCATCAACACACGTGTGACGTGCTGACAAAGCAGTGCTAAAGTCAAAGAGCACAGTTTAACTTGTTCACTGCCCAAGGATATAATATCGACAAATGTGACCTCCCATGTAGACAGGAGGACGATATATCGCCATACTAAGGTCAATGTGTCATTTATTTTGTTTGTTGGTTGCATATCCTTTAAATGACGTTGCAGTCAACCCCAGAATTCTTTGGCGGTTTGTGATTTCTTGGAAAGTTTACTTCCGGTAGTTTACCATTGCTTTCTGAACGACCAGCAATCATGCCATTGTATGGTAACCAACGCAAGGCGGTCTGCTTCTGTCTGGAACTCTTTCACCACAGCGCCGTTTCTTGGTATAAACCGTAATATTCAATGAAGGGACATGTACATTATAAAACGTGTACATTGGATTGTGTGCCAGGTGCGGGACAAACCTACGTTTTGTTTGGCACTGAATGAGTTAACAAATGTATTTATCAATGCAACAAAATCAAAAATAACGACAAATGATAAAACGTGTGTCAACATATAATGCTTATCAATGGAGAGATACTACAGATAGTTATCAGTTTGCTTTATGTAGGGTTATGTCACGTTTAATAGCAAGGTTGATAGGTGATGGAAATGTGATGACAGAAATAACAAGAACAAACATTGTTCAATGAGCAGCTTGAGCAACCACACATCTACCAGTATGGGTGGACAATGGAGTCAATGAGGCTCAGGGAACCCCGTATAGTCGACAGGATTTACAAGTCTATGATATCGGGTTGGTGGGATCATCCCACACGCCACTCGCTCGGTTGGGTATCAAAGCAGATAACGGTGACATTCGGGGCAATACCCAGCTCAGAATTCTGAAGTAAGAAGGAACATTTTTGTTTTCAAATTTTCATTTTAGCTTCATTACTTTCATTTTTTCATCTTTTTTATTCCTCTCATCGCGTCATCACACCTTAATGTAGTCACCGTCTTCTCCGTGGCTTTATGTTGTGTTCTGTGTACGTATTTGTTTGCTGATGAAGGCTAGTCACCGCAACATCCTGTATGTGTCGTAATTCTGTTATGTAAAGCTCCATTACTTTGTGTTAGTTTATACTATTTACACTTTCACAGCTTTACTGCATCGCCACCAAATTTTATTCATACGTTTACCATATTGATTAGTAGTGGTTCTAGTAGTGGTGGTGGTGGTAGTAATAGTGGTGGTAACAGTTTTGGTGTCTCAGCATATCGAAGTGTTAGTAGCGGTGTTCTGAAAGCCGTGATAGTTGTGGTGATAGCAGTACTTATGACGATATAATGACTGCAATGATATCATGTGTTTATGTGTATACAGATATAAACAGAACACATGTAGGTATGTGGGACTTCTCGGAGAAAGAGAGCCAGTCACAGCAATCGTACCTTACAACGAAATCGTACCCTGGCAATCGAAACCATAATGGAGAAAATAAATATAATAATAATTCATACATTCCCTACCTCGCTTTATTTCGTTTCGCTTAATTACCCATACCCCTTTAGAATGCCTCTTTTCAAAATAATTCACATGGACTACTTTTAAAGCATTCTTTATTCTAAGACGAAATATTTTAGTTAGCTAGTAGAGGAAGTTACTTTTAATATTGCATTTGCATAATTATGTCTGCGGGACAAATTCTTACAAGTCTTCTAGCTGTCTGTCCTTGCTCGTTAAATCGTATTGGAAGTGTATTTAGTCAGTGAGTTAAAAACTAATTAGGGGAAACTGAAAATGTAAAAATAAAGAAAAAGAAGTACAAGGAGACATGTTATTCTCAAATGTAACATTAAAGTGAATGGCATCAATCTCAAACAAGTCAATATACTTTAGTATTTGGATAATTATTTGGGTCTTTTAATAACAACCAGATGGGAGGTGTACCAAGGAGGTAAATGCAGAATATCTCGCACAAGCAGCATTTCATCAGACGAAGAATATTCATCTGTGCCAATCAAAGTGGGAGAAAGAGTCCTTAATGGCTATACTGATCAAATCAAGCTGGAAGCGAACAATGGACAATTAGCAGAATAATGAGGAATTATATGGGAGCTGCAAGGATGTCGTTTTAAATCAGAATAATCAAAACTCAGAACACCATGGACGAATAGACAGAGCAATGAAGATATCTTGACAGAAGTGAACTGCCTATCTCAACATAATACCCATCAACATTGATACGTGTATTTCATTATTGTTTATAAGACATACATCTTCTTATGTTTCAGCAACATTCTCACCTCACGCTCAACCTCTGCATCGTGCGCGGAAAGTTTACCACCAAGGTCAGCTTACACTAGAGAAAATTGGTGCAAATCACTGGCGACTAAATATCGGACAGCATGTTGGATGTTGAAGACGTTGCCACACTAACTGTTCAGTGTTTTCCCATCTATAATCAATATCTATATATTCTGATGCAGTAGTAATCCTTTGGTCAAGAAACCTGGTTGTTGTTTTGTTTTTTTTTAAATTAAAATTTTGCATCGAAATATGAGCAGAAAATAATAGATCGTAACCGAGACCACATTTTTGTCTTCCTCACACCACAGGACTACTAGAGGTGCGTAAAACGTCAACATTATTGTCTTTCTAATGGTAAAACCATGATTGCCTTTCTATTAGTAAAACCATTATTGTCTTAACAACTCAAGGTTCACAACAATGTATTCCCTTAGTGAAATTAAACATAGAAGCCACAAACAATATGTTGCACGATTTATGGCTGACATGTTTCAGTACATCTCGTCAGGTGCACGCTGCATATTTATTATTATATGGAGTGAAGAATTTAACAATTGTTTCAGCTCAAGTATTATTCATTCAGTCACGGCATATGATGTATAACTCTGCAGTAAGCACCTGACGAGATGCAGCGACGTATGGCAGGCAATAAATTGTGCAACATATCGATTGTGGCTTCTTCCAAATTGTGACTGTCTTGAATGAATGTGAGGAGGAATGGTCCACGACGTTTGAAGAAAGCTTCAGTCAGGAGTGTGGTTAGGTATCCCAGAGTTTACATCCAGTAGCTTCCATCTCAAGCTCGTTACTTCGCTATGTCGGGCAAGTGTGAAACGTGTTCACAGCTCCCAAACAACAGCACCGACAGAAGAACTCCTGTAGCGATGATAAGGTTTTGAATGTTCTAAACTATTGTGCTTCATTGTATGTTATCATAAAGGAAGGCCTTCTTTGAGAAGGACACACGGACATTAGCAGAAATGTTTCACTGTGCTATACATGATATACGAAGTGGCTGAAAATGGAAACCTTATTTCTTTTTTTTTATGGTGAATATATTCTGAAAAGGTAAAATACAAATGCACAATTTGTCGATGTCAGGTGTGTGATCTAGAGACCATCAATTGTGAAATAGAGTGGTTTGAAGTACCGGAAGACATGACGGACTGGCACAATGTAATAGTAACACTGGATCGTGAGTGCAGAGAATGGGCAGCGGGCCACACAGAGTTTGAGGTGCAACAACTTATCCAGAGCAACAAACATAAGGTGCATAATGATCTATACTGATGGGTCAGGGATGAGAAACAGACGGAGTAGTTGGGGTTTCATTGCGAAGGCTAATGGACGATTCTTGAAAACATAGAGTCTGGTATATGAGGTTACAACCTCCAGCATGAGAATGAAGGTGGAAGTAGTCACAGCGGCTTTCCCTTGGTTACAGGAGACCACTGCAACACACATTGTATTCATCACGGACTCAAGGAATATGTTTAGTAAGATGGAGAAAGGAATATTTCGTGTGGAATGGCTCACTCGCTTCAGAGGTCACGTATTGTGAGAATTGTATGGATTTATTGCCCTGGCCATGCGGGAGTGGGGGGGGGGGGGGAGATGAACAGGCTGATAGACTGGCAAGTAATGTACCTCTTGGTGTTAGATTATTTATGGGCAAAGGGAAGGTGATCGTGCGTCTGTGGGACCAGGTGGAGAAGGTTGGGGAACAGATTGAGAACCTGTATGTGGAAACGATGAGAAAGCGGTGGATCGGCAGGGGTTCTGGCATAATCTCAAAACTGAGAGAGAAGTCCAGGAGACCTTTCAATCAGATAGCGGTGGGAACGATTAGTAGTGTGACTCTTCGCTGACTTTTGAACGAGGGGACGGAGCGCAAATGGGAATGTCCTGAGTGCAGTAATGTCAGTTCTTAGCTCAACTGAACTCGATGTAGTCACCACTGCGTTCAGTGCGAGTCCTCTAGAGCCGATAAAGTGCTTGGATTCCTGTCGAAAAATCAATTCTCTTGGTCGTATGTGTAACCACTCTTGCACCACTTGCTGTACCTCTTCATCGGACCGAAAAGTTGTGGCACTTCCTACTCCACTCATACATTTGCTGGACTGACAGCCGTGCATCACCATACTGTGCCGGTCTCCAACGTTATGTCACGTGCTGAACACTTTTGACATCCTTAACAACAATATTGACAGTTTACAAGGCGGCATGTATTGTACAAGAAGGCATGGTAATTGTAATTTCTATCACACTGTTAAGGTTTTCATATGAATCCTCCCTCGTAATAGAGGAACCGTGGTGGTTTAGTGACTAGACACTCGCCTGCCGACTCGATGGTCATGGGGTCAATATGCAACTGGGTGGATTCAGATTTGTAAACACTGACCGGGGAACCTAACATAAGTAAAAGAATGCCTTATGATGTAACGGCGGCCGGCATGCATAGGCCTAGATAATTAGTTACATAGTCGCCAGATCAATCTCATTGCACATGGAAACATCCAGTTCATAAAATGCATATACCACATTACCCAACGAGTGTCGATAGGTTTAACAAAATATGGTTCTAGCTACGTAAGTTCAATACTTCTTACGGCGTGTAGAATACCTTTCCTTTTTTTTTTACACACACAATAGACCAGTGGTTCTCAACCGGTGGGGAATTCCCCCCCAACCCCCATCCCCACCCCCAGGGGGGAATTTTAGGGTTTCCAGGGGGGGGGGATTAAGATTATTTCAAGATCGTGTTATTACAAGAACCGATTGCTTGATATTGTTTTTCCCTTCATACGTTATGATTCTGTACGTCTCATCCTTCTGAAATTCATTTTATAACGTAAGTAGACCCGCAAATCATGTTTTATGTAGACGTTTAGACTTGTTTTAGTATGTGCTATTAAATTTAGCTTCCATTATTACGCATACTGTGTCGGGGGGGGGGGGAGGGATTTTTAGGGTGGAAATACGAAAGGGGGGAGGGGAATGACGTTCAGAAAAATATGGTGAAAGGGGGCACGGGCCAAAAAAGGTTGAGAACCACTGCAATAGACATATCAGCCTTCGAGAATATTTGAACGGTCATTTAAAAGTTTTATGACTGTAACAACAGCGTGATAGGATGGCAAGGATTGCACCTCTTGGTGGTAGATTACCTATGGACAAGGGAGAGGTGGTCGTGTGCCTGTAGGACCAGGTGGAGACGGCGGGGGGGGGGGGGGGGGACAGATTGAGAACCCGTATGTGGAAAGAATAAAATTGCAGGGGATCGGCAGGGGTTCTGGAAGAATCTCAACACTGAGAGGGAAGACAAGGAGAACTGTTAGTCAGATAGCGATGTGAACGATTGGTAGTATGACTCTTCGCTGGCTGTTAAACGAGGGGAATGAGCGCGTAATGGAATGTCCTGAGTGTAGTAATGTTAGTTCTTACTCAAATCAATTCATGACAGTAACATCGTAGACTAAGCATCTGGGAAACTGTCGCCCCAGATACCATCAACGCCTGCCAGCGGAAACGAGGCTGACATCTATTTTGGGGACAAGCCGGCTGTTGTCTGTGGACTTTGGTATTGTTCTTGTTGCTTTACGTTCAGGGAAGAGATTTCCGTCTTTACTAAGTCTTTTTACAAAGGGGATTGATTGTTGTACTACCTTGGCTTTTCGTGATAGAGGGACTTGAGTTGAGTTAAGTACCTACATCACAGCACTAGGAACATTCCAATACATTCTCCGTTCTCATCTACCACAGCTAGCGAAGAGTCCCAATACTAATAGTACCGGTAGCTGTGATTTTGTGTCAGTGTGGTCTTTTTTCGGAGTCCTGGGTGTCGGCCAGAACCTCTGGTCATTCCCTGCAGCACCATCCTCTTCAAGCTGTAATGATCTACACGTTTGTGTGCACGGGACACACGATTCCAAGGGGTCCCGATCACATCTGTCTCATCTGACTCTCATCATACACGAAGACCCCACCAAGGGGTGTAGACCCAGCACATCTGTCTGCCTGCTCTTTTCCAACCACACCAACATGTCCAGGGGAAAATAAAACCCACCAGATGCTCTCTATTTTTAATATGTTGAATAGAATCCTGCCACTCTGCCCCAATCATTCCTATTACTAAACCATAACACTGAACCGTCATAATATATTAAAGACAACTGTCTCAGTTATCTGGGGGAGGGGGGGGGGGTGTTGAATCTAAAAGCACGAGGCCTACTAGAGAGTAAGAAAGCTCAAATATCAAACCGCTAAGTTTAAGGTGAATCCATGTGCCGAGGAACTGGGTGGTCATGGATTAATTGGTCTTTAACGTGAACGCCTGGTGTCTGAGGGAAACACCAGGCGTAAGTACGCCTTCTGGTCGTCTGGGTGTGTGTGTGTGTGTGTGTGTGTGTGTGTGTGTGTGTGTGTGTGTGTGTGTTGGGGGCGGGGGGGGGGGGGGAATAAGGCATACTGACGTTTTCTGGACATCTGATGTATGGGGAAAACATCAAGAATATGGACGTATTCTCGATGTCGTGTGTGTGGGGAAACACCAATTGTATGGACGTCTTTTGGAAATTCCGGGCCTCTTCCTTAGCAGGCAGACTCTATTAGGATGAATATTTTCTGCAGTATAATACGTGCTTACATGGAAAGAATTCATAAGAATGATCGCCGGAGCTACAAAGTGCGTGCTCTGGACTCAATTCCATCTTCAACAGACAGCGAAGAGAGAGTGGGGATAAGAAGACGAAGTAATGGCGAGAGAATGAGCAGAGAAACATGAGTTTCGGGGGTCAGAAGTAGGAGGACCTATCATTTGCATATCTAAGTTTTTGAATAAGATTTGTAGGTTACTGTTATTATTGCCATTTATAAGGTGATTAACGGTGTCTATTGCAACATTCACAAATGTTAAATTTAGTAAAAGAAATATAGCTCATGATATTACATGATTACGGTATCTCCGCGGCGAGGTGGCTGAACCATTCGGTTGCGCTCAGCAGGTTGTGCCATTGTTTTGGGACTCTTGTTTTTCACCTCACGAAAGATCATGTTTTCGTAGATTACCAAAGGTCCTGTCCGTAGATACGGAGTCCCTGCTGTGTGCGAAATTTTCGGCGCGTGGTTAACTTTTGTGTAGAGGCGGACTGAACTTGACACGAGGAAACCCGTTGCAATGAAGTGGATCGTCTTTTATTTTGTTTTTAATTACAATATTAGTGATTAGGGAAGATCATCCTCACTGCACTCCGGACATGTACGTGGGTGCTCCGATCTCCTCCTTAACTGTTTCTGTGCCAAACAAAACATAGGTTTGGACCAAATAAATATGGATGGCGGACAATGGGAAGTAGGGCTGTGTCACAGTTATGTCTTAAATGTTGTTGATATGGAAGCCGACATGTTGTATGATATATACAATTAAAGGGAGTTGCTTAGTTAAAACTATAGTATATACGCCCATGGCAGTTATGTGAAGTCGTTTAAGACGATTAATCATCCCATAGCACTTTATCAGTAAACATCTCCGCAGGCGAACATCGATTGGTGCATGTTATGTGTTGATTAAACAAACGTAACTAACCCAGGACCTTTTGACCACCAGGCCGACTGTTTAACCATTTAGCCACGGGGACCTACTACTCTTGTAATATCGTATGTTACAACCCTTATGCAGGCTCCGTGGAGAAGGTGTTACTGATGCAGTTCCTGATCCCGCATACCCGCGTATAAAACACAGCTGCGAGCGATTTGGCAGCAGGCCGCCTTGCGTTGTTTTTTTTTCGCGAAATGGTATGGTTACCGGTCATTCAGAAAGCAACAGCAAACTACGGAACTTAAAATTGCCAGAAGATCACAACATGCTGATGTTGACTGCGACATCTTGTAAAGGATAAGCAACTAACTTAACATCCCTGATAGTAATTACAAGATTACAATTGTTTAGCTCATTTGTCTTGCAATATGACACTTTAATAAAGAAGAGACTGTCCACCTTTTGAGTGTGGGTATACGGTGCTTGTCCAGATTTTTATCGATCTTTTCAATTCATGATATAGTCAATATTAACATCTTGATTTGCCAGATTTGATATCTTCCTCTCTTGACCTCGAAGCTAGCATCGAACGTCCTTGACCAGACTTTGGTTCCAATTCGAATAGCTTGTCTATTAGCGCCGAAAATTGGGCGGCGCTCACCAAACCCGATATCCCACATTGTGCCAACGGTTTCGGGCGGACGAGCGCAATTGGGGCGGTAGAACTCTTATCTTGGTGCGAAGAAATGCAACCTAAAGACTAAATTGTCATGGCTAGGGCAGACCAGTCCCTAAGCCTTGTTGGCAGCTGGCCTATGATCGAAGCTCCAACAGGTGGACAGTTAGAGCATTGCTTTGCTGATCCGGCAGCTTCTGCAGTGTGTCCTATTCCAGACGTATTGCTGTTACCTTTCTTCTGGAGTAAACCAGGCAGGCCAAGAGACTGATCATTCTGCATGGACAACACATGGTCTCTAACTTCAGCCCAGGCTTTTTGCTATGGAGAGGTATAACTCCATTTTACATACTATCATCTGTGAGGAGGGCCTGGTGCCAGGCACAGGCCTAGGAGCCCAGGTTAATATTTACAACTAACCGCCACAACATGGGTTTTAATCTCTGCCCACCTGTACGGCGGGCAAACGTGCTAGCCACAGACCTATCACCACTGCCAAACGATCTTGTAATTAACTGATTCAGTGAAAACAACAAGTAGGTTTGCACCAAATCTGAGACACAATCAGATGAACAAGTCGTATAATGTAAATTATCATTCACTGGACATTGAGTTTGCCGAAGATGCCACGAACGAAATAAATAACACGATGATCCCTAGTATGAGGATGTATCGTCCTTCTGTCCAAATGGGAGGTCATATGTGGCGATATATTATCCCTCGGCGCTGACACAGATAAGGGAATAACAATTTTACAGTCCTTACAGCGAGTGAGGTATATAGTGCTACATCCAGACTTGTACAGACCAATCGGCAGTCCCCGGGTGATATGGTCAGTATAGTACACCGGCCGCCGTCACATCCCAAGGTATTTCCTTGTACCCGTTTTAAGCTAGAGCAATGTTATAAAACTCTCTTCGATATGAATTTAAACCCATGATCACCAAGCGAACATTTAACCTCAACATGTGATGTTAAGTTTGATGTAACATTATATGGTTATTGTCTAATAAGGGAGATAAACAGTTTTAACAAAGTAGACGTATGAAATATGTGGTTATTTCCCTTGCAATAATATTTTCTGAATCCTTATATGTGATGACTAGCTTTTCCTTTCCCTATCTCCCCTCCCCCTTCCGCTTCTTCTACTCCATTTTCTTTTCAGTCAGCATAGTCTAATGCATATACTTCATATGCTATTTAACACTGCAGTATGCGCCTAGCAAGAAGCAGCGAAATCTGCCAGGACATAAATAATAAATATTACATCAAAATTCAACATGTAACTAAAATTGAAGCTGATAGACGCTTTATTCGTCCCAACGCTGTGTTACCAATGCCAATCATCGACATTCCTAGAAACACACAGGCGTAAAGTCACATCATGTGAGATGTGATGCATAAGAAACGCAAATGGATAAACCAGAAGAGATAGATAAATGAGAAACTAAAAACAAGCGTGGGGATAACACCTACTACTGACTTTACAGAACACCAAAATATTAAATGGTTGGGACTTTTAGTTAGAATAGGACAAGATCAACAAGCGGTTAGAGCACTGATTCCCAACGTGGGGCCCACGCCCCACAGGGGGGCAATTCGATTGTTAAGGGGGGGGGGGGGGGGGGGGGGGGGGGGGGAATTCGAAAATGGAAGAAATCGGCTGGATATAACAAAACGGGCAGACTTGAGACTGAAGTTAACTAAATTGGAACCTGACATAATATCTCTTTGCAAGCATCAAGCGCAAGGATCTCACTAAATTTAAATAATAAATAATTACTAATAATTAAAATAATATAGAAAAATCTTTCATTAAAATTATTTTGTACTTGAATTTCAGTTCTCCCTTATATCTTTTTTGAAAATTTACTTACTGTGTTTGCTCAATAATTTCCTATTGATTTCTTCCCAAAACTTATCTTTCAAGTTTCTTTAGTGAACATTTCAATTTTTGAATATTAAAAATAATGTATATGTTAGGTGTGGGGGGAGGGGGGGGGGCATAAGCATTTTAGAAAGGCTTAGGTGGGGCATAGCACAAAAAAGGTTGGGAAACACTGGGTTAGAGCGTTCTACACGAGAACCTTGGGATACAAGGCGAGAGGACCATCCAGACAGATTTAACTAGATGAAGTATAAGAGACATCGAAGAAATCAAATATAACCTTAGTACAAGCAACAAGGCCGGCTTCCTGGCCTAGAGGTTAGCGACTTTTCTCCTTAATCTCGTATACTCTCGTAAGTAACGTGACGACGGTGAAAATCAGCAGTGGTTCGAATCGCGTCGGTACTTACGGGGTATGTGAGCCGGCCGCTCAGAAAGCAATGGCAAACTACTGAGCGTAATCTTGCAAAGAAATCAACAATCAGCAGGAAAGATACTGATGTTGACAGCAACAAGACAAGTGAAACACAGAACATTGCATCTTCCTCCTCTCGGCGATGCTTCACTGCAAAAGCAGTAGGACAAAATAAGAAGAAGGAATACATAGCGCAGACTAGTGTTTGTGGCTTATGTGTTTAAACACAAGTGTTGCCAAAACAAAAACAAGCAAATTCTACAGACGGAATCCAAGAACTGACACGGGTGAAATACATGAAGACGGCAGTGAAACCTTGAGACTGGGAGAACTTGAATAGACGCATGCGTGCAGGCATCCACTCCCACCATAAGCCGTTTTCATCCTGTGGGAATCAATACAGTTGCCGCTACACCGGTGCAACCAATTTCTTACACCTGTCGGCGGTTGGAGATTTTTTCTTTGTCTTTCCTGAAACTTGTTATTTTTAACTGTCAGAAGACATCATCTCCTTTTAGGGTAGTGGATCGGGAAATTGCTGGCTTGTTCTTTTTTAAGTGTTTTCTTGGAACGGTGATATCGACTCGTATGTGGGATACAACTCTGTCTCACACTATACTGTCATAAAATGTCTCACACTATGCAGTCATAAACCATGTCTCATGCTTTATAATCATAAACTGTCTCATACTATACAATAATAAACTGCCTCATACTATACAATCATAATCTGTCTCACACACTGCAATCATAAACTGTCTCACACTATACATTCATGATATATCTCACACATTACAGTCATAATCTATTTTATTCTATAGAATCATAAGCTGTCTTATGCTAACCAGTCATAATTTATCTCACACTATATAGTTATAATCTATCTCACACCATAAAGTCATAATCTTTCTTAAACTATACAATCATAAATTGTCTCACACTATATCGTTATAATATATTTCACACGACATAATCATAAACTGCCTCACACTATAAAACCAGTCACTGTCTCATACTATACAGTCATGAACTGTCTCATACCATACAATCATTATCTGTTTCACACACTGCAATCATAAAGTGTTTCACACTGCAGCCTTCAGCAAACCATTGCTTTAACAGTCCGCCTGTCGGAGCTTCGAGCCAGGACGTGTTGCCGACCAAGACTTAGGGCCTCATCAGCGCTTCCATGACAATTTAATGTTTAAGTTGCATTTCCTTGCATTTGAATAAGGCTTGTACCCTCCCATTTGTGATCCCCTACCCTAATCCGTTGGCAGAATCTGGGGTGTCGGGTTTGGTGAGCGCCGCCCAACATTCGGCGCCGACAGAAAGCAGATAGCACTGTCTACTAATTTTTTATTTTTTTTTAAATCATGGTTTTGTGAAACGTCTGCGTGATGGTCGTCTGTCTTGGGTGTCTTGTTTGTAGCATGGTACAGCATAGATATTCCCCCAAACAACTCTTCTAGTGAGGTCGGCGTGACCGAATGGATACGTGCACTCTCTCTTAAAACTTCCGCTGAGGTAGCGGGTTTCAACCCCTACACTGGTCCGTGGAACTAAAACGTATACTTCTCACCTTTAACTTCAGAAGTTGATATGGGTTCACCTGATGGCGAGTGACATGGGGAATTAGGGAAGCTAATTTGCACGCAAAGAGTAGTCCAGTCTACTAGAAGTAAGCACATGTATAGACTATGCTTGGGTTTTAAGCGAGCGACAGGGGGAAAAAATACTTCATGTCAGCTCTGCTAATTGTTCTAGTTTACTTACAAATAGCTGCTCTGTGGTTGTATTTTTCTTTTAATAAAATATTAAAAACTGGACCACTATACTCCAAGTACATCAGGAGACTCGCTACAAGTGATTTTCATGCGTACATCAGAAAACAATGGCAAACTATTGAACGTAAACTTGTCCAGGAATCACGAACAGCCAAAGAATGGTGGGGTTGACTGCTAAGTCCTGTAAAGGATATGCAACTAACTAACTCACACGCGACGAAGAGAATTTTTGTGTACAGGAATTCAAGCGCTTTATCGGCGCTGGAGAATTTGCATGGAACGCAGTGGAGACTACATCTAAAAGTGATGCATTTGTGTTTTCATTTGGAGCCCCTTGTGGTTTGTAGCTTGTTTGTTTAAATATAGCATATGTTCCTAAAACTTTCTTGGATAAACAAAATAATAAATGCATCCATACGATAAGATCTGAATACTGAAGAGGGACTTTAGCTACTAAAGACGATAAAACAAAGAAAATTGAAACATTTCGGTCACTTTAAATGTCTTGAAAGTCTGGAGAGAACAATCATGGAGGGGTATATGCCTGGGAAGAGAAGAAGAGGAAGGCCAAAGTGAAGATGGTTGCATGATGTGGCGATGATCTCCAGATGGGTGTATCGGATGTGGGACATCTTGCTTATGATCAAGATGTTTTCCGGAATGTTGTTATGAGAGCGAAGTTCTGCAAAGGACATGCTAGTGAATGAATGAATGAATGAATGAATGAATGAATGAATGAATGAATGTATGAATGAATGAATGGATGGATGGATGGATGGATGGATTGATTGATTGATTGATTGATTGATTGATTGATTGATTGATTGATTGATTCTTCTTCTTTCTTTCGCTTGAAATATGTCTATAACTGCAATGCTGTCTCTTGTATGAATTGAACTGTCTTTTTCAGTTCACACAGCGGTCCATAGAGTTTATCTTCCACTGTCGTCTCTCTAGGCCAGAAGGGTTGCCTAGAGATGTTATATTTTGGGCAGTCTTGGAGTATGTGCTCTGCTGTCTGCGACGCCAATCCACATGTGCACATGGCTGTTTCACCAATCTTGAATTTTGTATACATGTGGTAGCGTAATCTATTGTGCCCTGTTCTGAGGTGCAGAATAATTACTTGTTCTGGTCTGTCCATAACGTGGTAGTCATCTTGAGCAGGTTTTGGTGGCTTTCTGACTGATTTGATCATTATTTTATTTTGGTGGTATGTAACGGGCCCATCAGGCTGTTCTTCTTTGGCTCCTTCCTTAGCCAATTGATCAGCTCTGTCATTTCCGGGTACTCCACATTGGGATGGTATCCACTCTATGGTGACCTTATGCTGACTGCTAAGTTCAGAAAGTAGTGTCCTTAGTACTGGCAATTTCCCAGACAGGAGCGCCTCGAGTACTGATTTTGCATCTGTCAATAGCACCACAGGTTGTGTACCATTGCTGGTATTTAGTAAATTGATTGATTTATTGATATGTTACTAATGAAGTATCTCAGTGTATAATCATAGCTCCGCCAAGAGAATTTTTTTTTTTAAAGCAGGCCAGCTAGCGAAGTTGATAGTGAATTGCTCGTCTAATGTCAGATTCACTGTCGGACATTGCTTCGACGCCGGGGCTCATCGATGTCTAAAGTGAGGTCCTGGCTCTTATGCCTACAAATTGTAATGGCGTTATCACAACATGGACTCAGCAAGAAACTGCTTCAAGACAAATAATATCCAATAAAGAAACCAGGCGCTGAGGAATATGGAGGTCATCATTCAATAAGTTTATAGAAGAAGGGTCATATGTCAACGTTGAAGGTCGGCATGGCCAAATTGATCAGAACGCGCATCCTGAACATCCGGTGTGCTGATGACGAGATAAAGGGTTCAACCACTATTCCGGACAGCTGGGACTAAAATGTTGACACCTCGTCTCGACGTGGGGAAGTAAATTACAAGTACCTCTGAATTCGGAGTCGGTTCCTCTGATGGCGAGGGATACTGGCAATAGGGAAAGCTGATCCACACGCAAAATTCAGTCCAGTTCTACTAGAAGTAGGGTGAATGGAGTTCAAACGCGATATGGCAAAGTTGTTATTGAGAATAATCACTAGTAAGAATAACGATGAAACCACACGTTAATGATGAAGAATGCGGAATAGTAGTAGGACAGAACATAAGCAGACAGAGAGATGTACACGCTGAATTTGATTGAAATAGCCTAAGTTATTGCCATGTTTATTGTTTGATTCGTATATGCCAGCTCTGTGAATAAGGCGTTACGTACGCAGTTCGTAATCCCGCATACCGGGTTCGAAACACAGCTGCAGGCGATTTGGAGGCAGACCGCCTTGCGTTGGTTTCCATACAAAGGTATAGTAAAGCAGGGGCATATTCATGCCCCACCTGCTGTACCTCTTCATTGGACCAAATAGTTATGAAACTTTTACTCCACTCATAAACTTGCTCGACTGACAGTCAGGCATCTCCATACTGGACCTTCATTCGCGATCAAAACGGATAACAGAACGCTGCTCCTCTTTGGTGCATGTAAACAGGGGGTGGGGGTGGGGCCATCCTTAAACTGTCTTTAAGACCTCATAAAATTTTTTTGCACCCTGATATCACGCGCTTAATACTCTTGACATAACTAACAACAATATTAGCAGGTTACAAGACAATGACGTGGTTGTTGTAATTTCTATCACACATTTAAGGTTTTGATTGGAAGATGATCACTTCGGCATAAATGCTGCTTATGATTATACTTTTTCTTGAGTCGCCTGGTTAAATCTCATTATCTGTGTCTGTCCACAATTAATTTTAACGTAATTGTTGTGACATCTCTTCAGGTATGCACACTGCATTAGATGACGTGTGTGTGACCGGAGTGTTATGTGGTCGGCGAGGTCCAAATCATCAAGTTCCTTCATTAGAATCCACTGATTTCATTTCTGGCGGTAGTTATTGTCTTAGTGACCCAGTCTATAGTCAGCCTGTTATTATTAATGTACCCAAAATCCATTAAAATGTCACAGCCGTGTCCTTTATATGACGTCGCAGTCAACGTCAGCATTTGTTGGCTGTTTTGACTGACCAGGCATTTTTTTACGTTCAGAAGTTTATTAGTAGACAGAAGAACCAATGACCAAGTCCTACAAGAAACAAATGGAAATCGTACACTGATTAGAGCAATTAGACATAGACAGTCACAATATTTTGGATACGTTATGAGAAGAAATAAATTGGAGAACTTGGTGACACCTGGAAAGATCGAGAGGAAGTGAACAAGAGGATAGCAGAGACATAAATACCTGGATGGCTTGACCACGTGGCATGGTCAAAGACAAGAACACAGAGCTGATGCACGACTCTGGTGATCGAGTGAGATGACGAAACATGATCGCCAACGTTTAACGGCATAGCACATGATGATTATGATGATGGTGATGATGATGACGATGTTAATGATGAGTTTGTTATTGGTTTCTAAACGATCGAGCCATTAAAATCAACGCAATACGGAATGATTCCGAATGGCCCGATGCTGATTTTGAACCCTTGACTCGGTTTGCCTGGGAATTGTGAAACGCGTTAACTGCCCCTAGGTCATAGGCCTACACAACATACATCAACATGTGTGTCTTCATCTGTCACACACCGTAAACACCATACATCAACATATGTGTCTTCATCTGTCACACACCGTAAACACCATACATCAACATATGTGTCTTCATCTGTCACACACTGTAAACACCATACATCAACATATGTGTCTTCATCTGTCACACACCGTAAACACCATACATCAACATATGTGTCTTCATCTGTCACACACTGTAAACACCATACATCAACATATGTGTCTTCATCTGTCACACACCGTAAACAACATATATCAACATATGTGTCTTCACCGGTCACACACCGTAAAAAACATACATCAACATATGTGTCTTCATTGTTCACACACCATAAACAACATACATCAACATATGTGTCTTCATCTGTCACACACTGTAAACACCATACATCAACATATGTGTCTTCATCTGTCACACACCGTAAACACCATACATCAACATATGTGTCTTCATCTGTCACACACTGTAAACACCATACATCAACATATGTGTCTTCATCTGTCACACACCGTAAACACCATACATCAACATATGTGTCTTCATCTGTCACACACTGTAAACACCATACATCAACATATGTGTCTTCATCTGTCACACACCGTAAACAACATATATCAACATATGTGTCTTCACCGGTCACACACCGTAAAAAACATACATCAACATATGTGTCTTCATTGTTCACACACCATAAACAACATACATCAACATACTACTGATGAAGAATCAGATTCGCTGGGCTGGTCCACTTGACTCGCATGCCAGATCACAGGCTCCCTAAACGAATTTTTTACGGCGAGCTGGGTTGTGGTAAACGCTCCCAAGGTGGCCAGAGGAAACGCTTTAAAGACACTCTAAAAATCTCACTGAATGCTTTTGAAATTCATCATGACACCTGGGAGACTGCATCCAGAGACCGAAATTCGTGGCGTGCATCATTATACAAGGGTGCAGTAATATGTGAGGCAACCAGGACTGCAAGAGCTGTGAAGAAAAGGCAGGACAGAAAAACCACTGCAGGAAATCCTCCTCCAGAAACGTCAAGCATTCTTTGCCCATATTGTCAAAGACCATTTCGAGCCAAAATAGGCCTTATCAGCCATCTTAGAACCCACGGCTCCATACTTTCAACCCCACTGGATGAAATGAATGGTCATCATCATTCTTGATGGACAAACAACATAACATATCACATCAAGATATGTGTCTTCATCTGTCACACACCGTAAACAAGTCACGTTTAGGACCCATTTACACGCATGAAGGCGCACTGGACAAATGCTAGGCCCCCATTACAGGTTACATCGGCACTCAGGGGAGTCTGTGGTCACTATCACCGTGACTACCTTTACTTCCAGAGACACTTCTAGATACCCATGTTAAGCCACCTAGACGCGGATGCCCTGGTCAATGTTTAACATTTGCCTTTGTGGGAATTCGAACTCATGACCAACGACCGGCAGCCACGATATTACTGGAACTCCCATCATACATCGTACCTGAGGCCAGCATGGCTGAGTGGATAATAGCGCACGGTGTGCTGATGTAGTGGTAGGGGATTCAACCGCTACACCGGACAATTGGACTAAAATACTGGCTTCTCGTCCTTGACTTGGGGACGTAAATTATAAATATCTCTGAAGACGAGGTGGAGTAAATTTGAAGTTAAATGATGGCGATGTACACTGGTAATAGTGAAAGATATTCCACACACACACACGATTCATTTCATTGTTACTAGAAGCAACGTGTATGGTCTACGCTTCTGTTCAAAGCGATGGAGCGCCAAAGAAAACACACATCGTGCCAACTACTACAAAACTCATTCACACACTATAACTGTAACTCATTAATAGGAACAACACGGTTAGCCCTGCCTCTTGCCACCTCGCACCATCAGTATGAATATGCACAGAAACTGCATACCAACCGACACTCATGCAGTGTCCGTCATCAACACATACCGCGGGCTGTAACCTATAACCCGTCCCTTGTACGTCGGTGGCCTGATGTCGCCATATGACCCAATAACGACCCCCGTCCCCCATTTTGTGTGCACCTTGTTTCCCACATTAAAAACAGCTCTGTGTGTGTGTGCGTGGCAGCGATTTGTGAGTGCTCGCATTTGTTCCAAACTCTGTGGCTTAATAGATGGCTTGTATATCATGTTTAAGGAGGATCCACTGACGACTGCGTGCATATGTGTGAGTGACAGACACAAGCAAGATATTTTCGAGTTGCTCATGAGGTGAGACAGTTATTTACTTCATGCATTTATAAACCTCAAATTAGCATTTAAAAATCTCACATTACACTTATAAACCTCACATAACATTACTTTGTGGCTTTATTACTACCGGCGCTGCGGCCAAGGTGCTTCGAATGCATTTCGTAATCCCGCATACCGCGTTCCAAACACAGCTGCGAGCGATTTGGCAGCAGACCGTCTGGCGTTGGTTTCTTTATAATGGTATGAGTGCCGGTCGTTTAGAAAGCAATGGAAACTACTGAAAGTAAACTTCCAAAATATGCTGACATTGACAGCAGATTCCTGTAAAACAGTGTGGTTCTCAACCGGTTGGAAATTCCCCCCCCCCCTCCGGAGGGAAGGCGGTGGGGGGAGGGGGGAATTAAGATTATTTCAATGTCGAGTTAATACAAGAACAGATTACTTGATATTGTTTTCCCCTCCATATGTTATGATTCTGTATTTCTCGCCCTTCTGAAATTCGTTTTGTAAAATAAGTAAACCCGCAAATCACGTTTTATGTAGGCATCTAGACTTGTTCTAGTGAGTGTTATTAAATTCAACTGCCATTTTTACGAATACTGTGTAAGGGGGGGGGGGGGGGTTATAGGTAGAAAAAACGAAAAGGGGTTGGGTGACGTTCTGAACATATGGTGAAGGGGTGCAATAGCCAAAAAAGGTTGAGAACCACTGCTGTAAAGGATATGCGACTAACTTAATTAACTTTACTATTTTAAAATGCTGTTATCCCGTAATTCTTTCTCATCTTCTTCTTTCATTCGCTTGAAATTTGACTATAATTGCGATGTCTCCTCTAGTTTAAATGTAACTGTATCATTTTAGTTCCCTCAGTGGTCCACTGACTTTATCTTCCACTGTTGTTTCTCTAGGCCAGAAGGTGTGTCTAGATAAGTTGTATTTTGGGAAGTCTATGAGTAAGTTTTCCTGAAGTGAATG